>JAWDEX010000005.1:3220124-3230135 GCA_035221805.1 Trichilia hirta | reverse complement strand
GAATAGTATGCCCTCTTCGTATTTATTGTGCGCTCGGTCATCAGCAGAGCGAAGGTCGGCCTGATGTTTTTTTACGGTGGTCTCTGCCTTCAGCAATTCCATACTCCGGGAGGATGCCTCTGCTTTCAACCTCTCGATTTTCTTGCAAAGACCTCGTACGACATTCTCTCAGTTGTGAAGAAGGTCAGAAGATTTATCATTTATTTTTCGCAGCGAGTTTAGTGTGTCCTTCAGTTGTAGGATTTCTCGATTCGATTCTTCTAACTTGGACTCGGCGATTGCGACCCTCTTCTCAAGATCCTCCCTAATCTTGGCCCAGCCTTGGTGATCCCTATTCAACTTCTCATTGAGGCTAAAGATCTCTTTCTTCAATCTCTCGTTCTCCTGGCCTTGAGCAGTCACCCCCTAGATATGGGATTTCATTTGCTCCTATTGTCGAGATAGAACGTTTGTGATCTGTACAGGCAACCTTTAGACAATTGAACCTTAGAAAAAGGAGAAGAAAAAAATTAGAAAAAACTTACCATTGCAACGGAATCCCTCACGTAGTTTATCGCCGCCTCGGGGGTGAGATTCCCCACTTCCTCGTCCATAGTCTTGTCTACCAAGGGCGCAACGACATTGATAAAGGGCAAGAGCTGCACTACAATTGGCCTCTTATCCTCTTCTATGTCTGACAGCTCTAACTCTGGCATTTGAAAGCGAGGGAGAGTGAGGCAACGAGGCATGGTCGGTACTAAGACCCTAGAGATCAGGGCTAATGCCAGTTGACTGGATCCTGAGGCATCAAAAAAATTGAATCGGCTAATGCACGTGGTAGAAATAGCGCTACTGAGTAGCTTCTCCTGACCCTCCCTAATTTTGGGTCTCTTCCTTACTAAGCGGAGAGGATATCGTTGCTATTAGATGTTTCCTGAGGTGGGGCAAAAGCCTTGCCTTTATCCTTAGGGGAAGTTCTGGGAGCTTCTTGTCAACACGATGGGGGTGCAGGTGGTAGCTGACCTTTTCTCGTCCCCCTTGTCCTTCTGGCCGCCGCAAGCCGCTCTAAAATTGATAGGCATTGATCTTTTCTAGACATTGCTGCAAAAAAGAAACATAAAAAATTAGTATCTTCAATGTCAAAAGTCAGACACCTTTGATGTCTCACCCTTCGTCTTAGCTTGGTTTAGGATGACACGTGAGACATGAGAGGAGACCAGGTTCAATTTCATCAGATTTTTCTCTGATAGGAGCTCCTTTTGATCAAAGGCAATATCTTTCAGGGAAGTCATCCTGCCTTTTGACTTCTGACTCAAAACGAGGCGATCCGACCACACTATCGTTAACCTGAACTTTTTTGGGATCTCTCCTCCTGTAGCGAGGTCCCATTCGCCCCTAATATAAAACTATTTTTCTTTTCAATCCTTGGTACTCATCGGATTGCCCTTCACCGAATTTAGAGAGCCTAGTCTGGTTTGCAAATAATACCATTCGAGACTCAACTTCGAATTTTTTTTCAAGATATAGACGTAGGCTACCTCGGGGATGCTTGGGGACTCACCAAAGTACTGCTACCACAATTTGTATAGCCCGATCAGGATCTTCCAACTGTTGGGGACTAGTTGGTGTGGTGAAATCTGAAAATATGTAAGGACGCTGGCAAAGAAAGACTAGAGCAGTAGCCTTACTCCTAGTAAATATAGCTCCTCATTGAAGGCAATTTCATCTAGTAGAGGGAGGCTTGATAATTCTCCTCTTTTGAGAATCCTCATTGTCACCATATTATCCACTTAGAATGCTTCTCGGTATATGTCAAGGTCACTGATGGTTATAATAAAGGAGAATCGATTGACCTCAAACTCAATCCCTAATTTGTGTATTGAAATCGAGTCGGTTGTGGATCCCTCATTACTGAAATTCAAGAAGAAATCAGGTGTCGGGTCTCCCTTAGCAATTTCTCGAGGCAACGAATTTAATGCCTCTGTATGATGGCTCTCGCTCCTGCTATTCATCTCCTATATGCAGAGAATAGGACGTTAGGTCAAAAATTCTGCGTAGAGTCGTCATCCCCAGAAACCATGAAAAGAGAAGGGGCTTGCGAGCGCTTTCTCACCTTGCCCACCTTTGTTGCCCAGACTACGCGACGATTGTCAAGAACCTTGACCATAACACCAACTTTCAACGACTGGTTCACAGCCCCCCTCTACAAATCAACAGACCTGCTAAACATCATCGTAAAAAACAGTAATAAAATGGACAAAGTAAACAACTTACCATATATATCAAAGACAGACTGAAGGCGATGAGTTGCTGAAGACATAAAAGCTGGAACTGCAAAGAAATGAAGTCCGAATGACTGATGAACGAAAGATCAAATGTCTAGAGTGCGAAACCGAAAACACACACACACACACACAAAAGATAGGTATTTATAGGCCATCAACAACACTCAATAAACCATAAGATTTTAATGTAATCATTGATTCCATGCCTTGAACTGAATTTCTGAGCAAACCCAGAAAGATAATAATGTGCAAATCAACTTAATAACACGCAATTCCAGCGTCAAATATGATAACACAACTACAGTAGGAATCTACAAAAATAGACTGAAAACAAAGGAAGAACAATACGAGTTTAACACCACAAAATGCAATTTTTGTTTTCCTAAGAGTAAGGAAGTTAATTGAGACGATTAAACGAACGAAGAAACAAGATTTAAAGACACTTCAAAACCATGTTCGTCTAAAATGAAGATTGAGCCCGGTAGCAACCGTTGATCCAAAGGTTTAGATCAATTTGGCTAATTTAAGGCAGGAAGACGAAATGGAGCTGAATTCAGTTTTGTAATATTGTCTACTACACAGGAAAGGTACAGAGGAGTTAGGTGGGAATTTATAGCTGCGATGTGCGATGCTGATTGTGACGGGGTGTCGTGGAGGTTATAATCTGTGTATTTGATTTTCCAATTTCTAACGGCCGCACAATTTGAGATTTTGTATTTTATTATGTGGCTGAGACAATGACCTGGACTAGATGTTTTGCAAAATTGCTGCTTTGGCTTGGAAACAAAATGGAGGGTTCGCGTAATTTGGTTCTCTTGAGGTGAGAATCAAAGCATCTGGCTTCTCCACGAAAAAAACATATTTGAATTTGAGTAATTTATTTATTTTTTATTTAAAACTTTAATATAATTATTAAATTATTTTAATTGAAATAAAATATTTAAAAATTAAGATTTTATCTTTGTATTCTTATAATTTTAAATATTAAATAAATAATAAAGTTTTGAATTTTTTATAATTATATATATACATATATTTTTTTAATTTATAAGATATCTTAATAAATTTAAATTAAAATAATAAATATGTTTGGGCGCCGCATCCATCAATCATTCAGTTGTAACTGTAAGTGGCCTCGACACGGTCCACATCCATCAAAATAGGAACTATCGCTCCGCGTGGATTCTGCTTTATTCTCAGGAAATCTGGTTCTTCTTTCCTCGTTCTCAAAATTATAATCTATGGGCCTTAATCCATTTACAGCATACTGGGCTCCATGTTTTCGTTCACGGAGATCATCACCGTCGCTGTAGGTTAAAAGGAACATAAAGAGATGGCTTTGCAATTAAACCTTAAAGTTCTATTTTATTGAATTTGTTTTTGAGGGGGGGTGCTATTGTGAGTTTACTACCCTCTTAAATTTCTCATAAAATAATTTTTCTTAAATTACCTTATTAAAATTTAGCAAATATATTATTTTTATAAATTCTTACTGTAATTTCATAAAAAAGCTTAATTCACCCATTTCTACGAAAACCTATCTCTTTCTCATTTTTTTAAATTATAATTCCTTATATGTATTTTTTTTCAATAATAATCACTAAAAGTAACAATTGATTTTACTGAGGAATGAGCTTATAATTGGAAAGTAAATGGAGCATCGAAGATAAATTACAGAGTATTTGCCAAATATTTATCGGATGGGCACCTAATTTTATAGGAGGCCTGACTTTCGAACGAATTCCTATTCACATATAATGGATACCCACACTCGCATGTTTATGATATTTTGTTAATAATTAATTCTAATGAATAAAAATACTTTGAGAAAATATAAAAAAGAAAGTCTGGATAATTGACAATCCTAAAACCAGACAAGCAATGAAACCCATGCAATAAGACAAGCGAAGCCAATTTTAGTTAGTTAATAAAGGACCTGCTGGAATTGAAGGACAACCGTAAACTCACATAACTTTCAGAAAGATCTTTTCGTTTTAATCATTATTATTCAATTGCAGATCGTAAAATAAATCTTCCTCCTAAATGAAATTGATTTATCAAAATCGAAAACTACCTAAGCAAGCATTTACAAAAGCGTTAAAACATTAAACAATTACGTTTACCGATGAAGATTAAAGACCCTAATTTCATTGTATATAGCCGAATAACTTTTTCTTCATTTATTTGAAAAAAAAAAAAAAAATAGTAGTCATCTACATCAATGTCTGGCTGGTCTGCCACCCAACCTTTTATTCTCGTACCTATATATATAACTCAATCCGACCAAAACTTCTACAATGGCAGCTTCTGTCTTCTCTAAATCTGAAAAATACAATGTCTGAAACAACATCACTGTCGGTTTCGCATCAAATATTCGCTTCTCTAAGAACCTCTCCTGCTGCCACTTCACCGTATCATGAGCCATCGGACTCAGCCACGTCATCATCTCCGCCAATGCCTCCCTCCACCCTTCCGCTAGAGAACGCCCATCACTTCCAACCTCTACTCTTGTACACCAGTGACCCCATAATTTTCCCCTCACCGTCAGCTTTAAATTCTCTGGTAGTAAGTCATACAAGTACCCACGTGCCCCGTCATCGATGCTCGTCGGCGCGTGTAAGTACTTCTCTGCGTATATGATGATGTTCGCGTACCGTAATGCGAGTCCGGCTCCACCAACTGTGGAGTCTGTTGCTAATTGTTGAACTCCTTTGTTCTTTTCACCGTTAAATGGAATCTTGTCACAAGGCAACAAGGTTGGATCAGATTTCGTTAATGGACCCGATTTGACGACCCGATTTACACCGAATTTTCGTGACGCTTTTAGAATTGGCCCGGATTTTGAGATGCAATGCTTGTAGTTTGTATCCGGGTGGGAGCGAATGCGTGTACTTTTGTTATGTGAAATAGGTTTTATGTGTTTTGAGGGACGAGGGAGGCCAGATACGAAGGGGGCAAAAAGATGACAGATTCTTGCGTAAACGATGGTGATGATTTGGCACATTAAACCAACACTCTGATCGAACGTGTGATTCCATAGGGAAACGGCTCTGTAATGTTTCACCTGTTTTCGTTGGAAGGTAATTTTCTCCTCGAAGTAATCGGTATTGGCTTTGATGCGTGCTTTGGGACCGAGATTTAGTTTGCATTTTTTAATATTTCGCTCAGAGATTTCCATTTCGGAGAGACATTCCAACGCTGCATGCAAGTTTGCTGTTGCCTTTACGTATTTCTCCATCTTCTCTACTAGTTTCTGGACTCTTTTTGAGGAGTATTCCAATCTACTGAGTTCCCTCATTCCGAGATGCATTTCTGCGTAGGTTTGATCGATACAGATTAGAGTCACATCGGTGCATTTTTGTGCCAAACGAGAGACGGTATTAACAGCTCGATTGAGATCGTCAAGTTTCTCGGCACAGGCAAGATTGAGAAGGAATTTTTCATCCTTGGAATTCAAAAACGTGACCCCTTGAGATTTCATGGCACCTTTACGGAGGTTGGAGAATTCATCGTCACGGAGAGACTTGTAAAGATGTACGAGACGAGACATAGTTTTGGCTGTTTCAAAAGAAAGAATTCCAAGAGTCACAGAAGAAGACCTATCAAGGCGGAGGAGATTGCGGGAGTTAATATGGTGGGTGGCTTTGCTGGTTGCCCGTCCAGCGAGCCACGTCATGATCATCACCATTGGGAGACCGGGGTTAAACTTTGGGCTTCGAATTATGATCCAGCTTGATTTTGAATTAGATTGGTAGATTGTGAATTACAGAAGAAGACATGGTTTTTATTTTTTGATACAGATCATAGATGGAGAGGATAGATTCGAATCGAGTATTTAAATTGTGGTGGGATTTCCAAGCTTCTCCTTCGTTGTCAACGCGTCTTATGACTAAGCCTGGCTTTGAGAGAGAATCGGAGATGACATGACCCAAGAGCCACGTAAGCTTATGATCTAATTATGCGATTCGGAAATATAGGGCGTGTGAATCCTTTCTGCCAGTTTTCAAACTGTACACATCAGTCAAGAGATATGTAGACTCTCTTGTTCAAATCTTTGCCACGTCAGATGAAATGATAGTGGGTCGCTAATTCGACGTGGCAATATTTTCGAGATTGGGCGGTTTACCATCATTGGTGGATATGCACAAAAGTAATGATTGACCTCAATCATAGAAACGGCTACCGAGACTCTTTGATTAAAGTTCTGAATTATCATTTCTTTAATTAGTCGTCGATTAAATTATGTAGAGTGCTTCTTTTTTATAAATTAAAGATTGTCGTACTTCTTATTTTAAAGGGCATGTCCCAATGTTTGTGAAAATCATAGGAAAAAAATTCAAAAAAATTTCTTTTTTAATTATGTTGGGGGTGAATGCAAGAATTGGATAAGCTGTGTCCGTTTCTTGAACGAGAATCTTTAATTTTTGGTAAGGATAAGGGATATGCGTAACTATTTTATTTATTAGAGTATTAATTATTAGGTTAATCGTTAATCAACAAATTAATTGAAATAAAATCAATTCCATAGGTACAAAAAAAACAAAAAATTCGGTTGGAAAATACTTACTGCAATTATTTGTAAGTTTATTCCACAAAAGATAAAATACATACATTCATTTTATAATTAATCATTTTAGTAACTAAATTTATTGAAAATTTTCATACTCAGAACTTTTTGTATTATATGAATCATACAAATGTATATTATTTTTTTAACTCTTTTATTATAATTTTTTAAATTTTTATTATATTATATTGATGGTATGTTTCTACGTAACCTAACAAGACCCATGTATTATTGTTAGTGCTGCAGGAAGTATAGTGAAATTCGGTGCCTGGAGAGTCAAGATTAAGACCAATCCATGATCCATATGTTACACAGTGTAGGAACGCCAACATTGATCCTATATAAAATCCTGAAATTGCATAAAGTATTGTTTTTCATCTCGACGAATTGACATAACCTTTTGAAACGAAGTGTTCACTCAGGACTCGAGAGTCCAACAAAAGTCCAAAAATTTCTTAATTTATTTGGTTATGATAATGGAAGTCAAGTCATGAATCCGTGTTTCTTGATGATCCTTCATTCTCTCTTTTCCCATTTCTATTTAGCCATCTAGGGTAGAAATTCTGAATCATTAGCTTCAAAGTCATAGAAATTGTTGGTCGGTTGGCTTTGCTTGCCCGTTTGTTTAATCTTAATGGAAATGATGTAAAAGACTTTTACCAAACCTAAATTAGAAGAAAAAGCAATGTGAAATGGAAGGTAAATTTGGAAAATTAGCTGATCTAGTATGAATGCTAATTATACTGACCTATAATTGAAATTCCGTAGAATGCTCACTTATCTCATGCTAAAAAATTCAATCGTTCAAGAGACTCAAGTGGAAAATTAATTTTCCCCGAGATTTATTATTCCTTTGCATCTTGATTAGTAGTCATATTGGAAAGAGAAAAATTATACAACTCTATTAGAATATCACACCTAATATATAAATATACCTGCCAAATCAATGTAACAAACAAAAATAAAATATTGTGATTATATTGGAGGAATTCTTGAACAGTACACAAAACAAAGGCTATCCCTTCCTGTCATCTCATCAATTGTTGGGAATGTGACCCAAATTTCATGTCTACTTTAATTTTTAATATACTCTTATAATATTTGAACAATGAGATTTATCCACTTTTAAAACTCATAACAATTTAAAAATATAATCTATTTTACATTTAATTGCTTATTCAACAAAATTAGTCAACAATGATTCTTCTTTAAATGTCATACCATTACTAAATTGGCCAAGAGAGAACATGTATCTCAAAATTTTGAAAATTAAAAATTAAAAGAAAAAAATGAATAACATGAGAAACAATTACTATATGTAAAAAAATAACTCCACCAATTTGTCAATTAATATGAAAAATTAAAATGGACTCTTTTAATGAAATAGAATAAATATTTTATTTTTAAATAATAAAACAAAAAAATCCATATTGGATGATAATACAATAGTTATAATTAGGAAGGTTAAAATTTAGGAATGTTTTTTGTATTATTCAGATCTATTGATCATTCAAAAGGAGTAAAAACTTTGACGATTTCGACCGTTGAATGGGTAATGAAATTTGGGTCTTCTTTAAATTGATAGTTTTTGAATTCAATTATTTCTCGATTTTCAAGGCTCATCCTTACACAAAATATGAATCAATCTTAAAAATCTGTGAGTTTTTATTTTTTATTTTTTATTTTTTTTTAATTACTCAAGACCCATTTCAACCTAAACGCTGAAATTAATTCTATGAGCCGTACAGCGCAGTTCAAACTAATTTCCTCGTTAGAAAGAAGTAAGCCCTTAGCCGGCCAGCTACAAGACTCGTTAAATTAATATTTTAGTTTTTCTTGAGTCTTTGAGAATGAAATAAAATTTCTTTGGAAATAATATTTAAACAACATGCCTTCGTTATTTCGGAAAATATTATATTCGTTTTCTATGATAAATGTTTTGTTTTCCAAACTTTTCAAAAATGTTTTTGGGCAGAATCAATATTTTTGAGAGGTATAGACTATTTGAAAAGTTACAATCTTTTAAATTTTATTGCAAGCAAGTACTGTTTCAGTATCATATTTTGAAATTATTTTTAATCCAGTATTTTGAGAAAGAGAATGCATTACTTCCTGAAATTTTTCAAGAGACTAAATAGGACAATTGATTTCGTAGAATTTATTATCTTCACAATCAATTTCTATTGAAAATCAAGCAATTTCTGATTTTAATGCTTATATGAAGGTAAGGATATTAAAAAAATAAAAAGAAAAATTGTGTTTTCTAATTTCATTGCCATATAACTTGCTGTTCTAAATGCTTATAGCTCTCAAAAACCTCAGAAATTAATATTTATCTAAATGCCTTTATTTCCTTATTCTGAAGTTTTAATATAATTTAATATTAATCATTAAACTATGTTAAAGGTGCTTCTTTTTTTTTTTTTTTTTTTTTTTTCTAATGTAAAATTTAAAAGTTGTTAATTGCGTTAGAATGAAATTAATTTTAAATCCAAATATTTGAATAAGATTATGTAATTATAATTTTAAAAATACCACTATAAAATTTATTTATTTTCTAACATTTAAAGTTTTCCTAATCATCAATAGGGGTATGATATGTCAAAATATTAGTTTTCTAAAAATTTATATCCGAGCATGATAGAAAAAATATATATCTCAGCTGAAATTATTAAAATTTATATATTAATTTTATTCAAAATTCATGTAAAATGTTAAATATTACTTAAGTCTTAAATTTAAAGAAAATGAGAAGATCTTTTTCTTTTTTTCTTTAATTAAGATAAGAAAGTATTTGTTAGATCTGGCTCGTAAGGTCTATATGTAACAATCACCACAAATCCTCAAGACATTTATTAAAATTCAGAATTAACCTCTTGGACCTGTAAGGTATTGTGGTCCCCAAATCCTATATGATCATGTATATACTTTTCAAAAATATTTCTCTAATCATATTGTCAATATAACAACATAGATATCTCTCTTCGAAATATTTTTAAATTATTTTACAAATAAAAGTTAGCTTATAAGATATACAAATTTACATAATTTAAAAATAGTCCTATTAATCTATAAAAGAATATGCATACAAAGATTTTAAAATAGCCTAAGTGGACTAAATAGCTAAATGCTGAGTTGAAAGCGAAATGTATACTTGATGGCTTTAAAACTTTGCGATGT
>JAWDEX010000005.1:3208008-3220024 GCA_035221805.1 Trichilia hirta | reverse complement strand
ATTTATAATAAATTCTAGAAATTTTCTTGAATCGATGCCGAAGGTGCATTTTCTAGGGTTCAATTTCATGCTGTATTATTGTAGTAAGGTAAAGGTTTTCTCAAGATATTTTACATAATCAATCTTTTTCTCTGACTTGGTGATCATGTCATCCATATAAACCTCTATAAAAGATCTTATAAGTGGCTTAAATATTCAGTTGACTAACCGTTGAAATGTCGCATTGGCATTCTTCAATCTAAATTCCATCATACGATAATAATATAATCTCTAATTGATAATAAAGGAAATTTTTCCTCGTCTAGCAAGTACATTATTATCTAGTTATAGCTAAAAAAGGCATATATAAAACTTAGCAACTGATGTCTCTCCGTGACATCCACTAACTAATCGATTCGAGGTAAGGGAAAACTATCCTTTGGGTAGGATTTATTCAAATTAGTAAAATCTATACACATTCTCCAATTCTCGCTCAACTTTCTCACTATAACCACATTGGCCACCCAGTCAAAATATTGGACTTTTTTTGATAAATCTCACCTTCAAGAGATTGTCTACCTTGGCAAGAATGACCTGCCTTTTTTCTTGATTGAAAGCCTTCCTCTTCTGCTTGATAGGCTTGACCAAAGAGAAGGTTGCTAACTTATGTGTGATAACCTTATGGCTAATCCCGGCATATCGCGATGACTCCACGCAAAAATATCTTTATTTCGGCAAAGGCATTCCCTGAGGCTCGGTTCCTCCAAGCTATTAAGCTGCATTTTGATCTTGATAATTTTTCTAGGGTCAGCCTCGTCTATAGTTACTTCCTCCAATTGTTCAGCGGGCTTATTAGCTGGATTATTACAAAGCTTGGCTCAGTCTTCCTCTCATCCATCTATCCCTCCTTACTCTGACTCTTTAATTTTTTCCTTCAAAATTTTTTGATCCTATAGCTGCTTAAGTAGGCAATGGACAGATCTAAAAGTAGTTGCAAAACACGAGCAAGCTTTCCTTTGATTGCCTCAAATAATACCAATCCCATCGTAGGCTTAAAACTTTAACTTCAAATAATATATGCTTTTTTCGACCTTAGTGGCCTAAAGAAAAGGCCAACCAAGGATAATAAAGTATGATATTTATAAATCTACTCTTTGAAACTCAATTATGATAATTTTTTGTTGAAGTTTTTTCTCCATGGTTATCAATAAAGATATTACTCCCAAGGGTGTGATGTATGATTCTTTAAAGCTAGTAGAGCAGACTCAGGATTTCTTAACTTCACATTCTTAATGCCTAAAGCATTCAACATATCTTTAAAGATGATGTCGACTGAACTCTTAGTGTCAATGAATATCCTGTTAACTTTTTTTTTCCTATATTCATTGTTACTACTTGGGCATTGTTATACAGATAACGCACCCTAGCCTCATTCCCATCGATAAATATAATCAGGACTAACACAATCTTGGCTTTTTTTTTCTCTCAAATATTCATAACGTGAAAGTCATTATTAGGGCTTGACAGTGAATATCTAAAGTGATTCTTTTGAGATCAGTGAGAGTTTTTTGCGAAGGTGGACCCTCCTGATATTACCATCATTTTGTGTTTTTTTAGGGGGAACAGAAGATTCTCTATTAGGGTCAGTTACTAGATTGTTTAAGTAGTGATTCTTCACTAAAAGCTCAATTGACTCTCTTAAGTGGAAACAGTGTCTGTAGTGTACTCATAATACTTATGGTTTTTGTAAAATTGACCACTAATGGTATTAGCTCTTTCTGATTTTATTAGGGTTGGGTTCATTAGATAGAGCCCATTGTCCTTTACATACTGAAAGGCTTGTGAAAGAGAAACACTTAAGCGAGTGAAACTACTTTCATGTAAGCATTTCACAGGCTGAGGTTTCTTGCTCAAGGCAAGCCTTTTAACAATGGTTCTTTCTTTGTCGCATCAAGAATACCTATTACTCCTCTCTTTTCTCTTGACATTTTTTCAGTCCCGATTTTGTGCCTCTTTCTTTGGAAAAAATATCCTTTTATATTAATAGAGGCAGTTCATTCTCTCCTCCTGTCTTTTTAGGGATACCTGGTCTTTTATATCTATTTTATGAAATAATTTTCTTCATGTGACCTTATATGTAGTGACTGATCACTTATTAATGGCATACCATCTCCTTTTTATGCGAAACACTCTTTTTAAGCCTTTTAATGCAAGAGAGTGGTGAAAAGTCCCCAGATCAATTATCTCTTTATGGTACTTTGATATAAAGTTTCGTAGGCTTCTCGTTAAGGTCCTGCCTTAACAGCAGAAGTGCACTCGCACTGCAAATTATTTGTATGGTGTCTCAAAATTTTTTCACAAAGCTTTGACTTAATTATTGAAAAGTCCCAATGATTTCTCTAGAAAGACCCCTGAACCATATCCTGGGTCATCCCTATAGAGTTAATAAAAATAGCCGACACATTTAGGGCTCACTTAGCCTCAGATATATATTATTTTTTTGAATATATCTAGGTGTAGTTTAGGGTCAGTTTTTCTTGTGTAAGGTGTAATCTGAAGCATCTTAAACTTCTTGAGTATAGTCAGCTCTAGTATGTCTTTGGTGAAGGGAGAATTGCTAACTTTTTCTTCATCGAGATTTTCACCTGAGCTCCCAACCAGGCATGTCTTTATCCCAATTTTGACTTATATCTTTCTAACACAAGTCTTCATAATCTGTGTTTCAATAAGGCTAACACCGCAGTCTCTGAATTTGACTTTATTAAGCTAAAATCTCAAGTTTACAGTAGTACGCCTTGGCTTTGCACCAATCCCCGTGCTTATCTTAGGGCTACATAGAGTATTGAACATCAATGGATCACTATCCATATTCACACTAAAACTGGTATTAGCATCAGTTTTCCTTTTTCTTTTCTATAAATTAGTAAGTCAAGCATTTTTTTTAATAGTAACCCTAGTTAAATATTGGGCCTTTAGGCCCCTCTTTAGTTGCAAATGGTTAGCCATTGCCTCTAAAGCTTCTGGCATCGTTTGGCACTTCTTCTGACCGCATTGTTCTTGAACTAACATCCTTAACCTTGAGACTTCTTTTTTTAACTGTCGATTTCTCTGTTCCTATCCTTTTAACATTCTCTACTTGCGTATTTTTATACTCTTTTGGCTCTTTTTTCAGTTGCAGTGACCTACATTCTTTAATTTTGAAGGCTGCTTTGCTTATAAAATGTGCAGCAACGTGATCTTGTATCTTATTTTTATTAAATTACTCTGTAGCATTCCTCTAATCATCAAAACGAACTGGGTCCCCATCCTTTTTTATTTTTATTTTCTTAGAAAAATGGCTACAATTGTACCCCATCATTTACACACAAAATAACCTATAAAATTCTCTGCAAAAATTTTTAGTTCGATTTCTCACAGACAATGCAACTGTTAATGCTTAAATTCTCTCAAAGTAAAAAATTCAATGCACCATATAAATTTTATCGTTGATACTGTTAGAGCGATCGAATAAAGTAGTATCTCACCTCGATCAAAGATTTTCTGGGTCCTACTTAAAATTAGAATAAAAAATCAGAAGTGAAGGCAAGCAAACTCTGATGCTTAAGTTAATAATGGTTTAAGATTTATAAATAATAGTAGGGAAGATTAAAATAGAGTGTTTATGCTCTTTACCAATCCAAACAGTTGGATTTGAGAATGAGCTCGTGTTGATAGTAGAGAGCCTTTTATATGCGAGAATTTTAACAACAGCTCAAAAGTTCTTTATAATACAACGAGTTCAATATTTATAAAATTTTTTGCACGTGTAAACATCAAAGAGCAGGAAACTGATTAGATAATATATGATTGGTATGGGCAGAAGACAGACTATTTCATTATTTTTTTTGTACCAAACTAGGGTGATACAATAAATGCTTACAGCTCATAGGGTATGATGTCTTAGGTCTTTAATACAATGGAACGTTCAAATGATCCTTGAAAAATGCACCCAACTCCATCATTTGATTCTCCTATTTTTGATTTCTCAGATCAAGTGGTCTCAATAATTTGACGATAAACATGAGGATCAAGCCAAACCAGTTCAAATTAGGTCGCCCGCACAATAATATGAATGGGGTTAGAAAAATAGAATAAAAAAAATCCTCAACATATATTATTCTTTTAAATCTTTTATTATAATTTTTTTATTTTTATTATATTTTATTGATGGTATGTTTCTATGTACCCTAACAAGACTTGTTGATGCGCAAAATCTAAGGTTGTTATTCTAATCAAACAATATTTGAGTTACTTTGAACACACATCAATGAGAGTTGAATGGTCTTTTGTTTCATGGAACTTGCAAATATAGCGAAGCTCTGAGAAATACCGGCTATTAGGCAAAAAAATTTGATGCTTTAATTAGTAGCTAGTACGATGATAGTAAACAAGAAAAGAGAACAAAAAATGTAGAGCAAAGAGAGCTATTTTTTAGGTTACCACTAGGACGGATGTAGGGGTAAGAGTGGAGAAAATGATGATTAGTGGTTACAAGTGATAGTAGATGTTAATCCTTTTTTGTTGGACTTGATTCTCTCTTTAAGAAATAGCTGTAATGTCTTAAAATTATTTTCACATAAGTCTTCCGAGAATGAAAGTGATGGTAACCTATAATAAGAGACTAGCTTGTGCTACAAGATGACTTAATGCAAGAAATTGATGTGTGCAGTAAGGTTTATTGACTGTCAAGTAATTATATACTATGCCTTCACTGTTGGATAGTTATAATACTCTCATTTTTGATATTATCGATCTAAGGTTTGTTAGTATTATGCTTGAAAGGGAGCTCCCTACTTAGTTACAAAAGATCCTAAAGACTTATTTAGACGTACACTAGGTGGTACATAATGTCTCTGATGCTGAACTAGAGTCGGTAACATCGACAAAGTTTCAATTTTAAAGGCACGATATTTAGGTAGGTTCAAATCTCTAATTACGTGATGAAAATAATAACGTAATCAAAATAATGACGTAAACGAATATTCACATCTATTTATTAAAAGTAATCCTACAATAAGATCTAATTTCTCGATTTTTAAATTGGAGTCTTAACTAATTTTTAAGATCGTATGACTAGGAATTTAATTTTGTCATTTAGTGCCAGCATTCTTTGCTCCGTAACAAGACCCATATATTATTGTTAGTATTATAGGAGATATCGAAAATAGGTGCATGGAGAGTCAAAGTTAAGATCCATCCATGACCTGTATGTTAAATATCGTGGGAACGCCAACATCGATCCTATATAAATCCTGAAATTGCTTAAGGTATTGTTTGTTTCTCCATCAATCGACACTACTTTTTGAATGGAAATGTCCACTCAGGACTCGAGAGCACTTCCAACAAAAGTGCAAACAATTCTTAATTTGTTTGGTTCTGATAATGAAAGTCAGGTCATCAATCCGTGTTTCGTGTTGATCCTTCGTTCTCTGTTTTCCCATTTGGATTTAGGGTAGAAATTCTGAATTATCATTGACTTCAAATGGTGACAATACAGTTTGTTCAAGTAAGATATAGAAATGGCGTTGGCCAGTTGGGCTTTGCTTACGCGTTTGTTTATTCTTACCAGAAGACCTTGACCAAACCTAAAATTAGAAGAAAATGCAATGTGACATTTAAGGTAAAGTTGGAAAATCGGCCGATCTATTATGAATACTAATTATACTGCCCTATAATTGGAATGCCGTAGAATTCTCACTTCTTTCATGCTAAAGAATTCAATCGTTCAAGAGACTCAAGTGGGAAATTAATTTTAACTCAAGACTTAGTCCTTTGCTTCTTGATCGGTAGTCACATTAATAAGAGAAAGTCATGCAATTCTACAAAATTCTTACACTTTGTTTATAAGACGTTAGAAATATGAACTTTTTCGTATAATTTTTATCTATAGATTGACGTAACATAATATTATTAGTTAATAACAGAGGTATATCTTTAGTAATTTTAGAACCTTAGGCAAATATTTTGTGAATTTTTTCAAAATTAAATTTACATAATTTTTATAAAAAAATTTAAAATTTAAAATTTTTGTTTGTTTACAAATGAAAATTAAGACTACTTAAAAATAATTAGGCTTTTAAGTTATATTTTAAAAAATTACGTTTATTGAGAAATAAGATAACAACTAACACAATAATTTTGCACAAGAGATAAATATTAAATGCAATTTGATTTTAACTTATAATTAACAAAATTTTTGTTAATTAGTCAATTTTGATTAAATTTAACTCCTAATTACATAAATTATTATTCCTTTGGAGGGGCTTTCCAAAACTTTTCAAATATCTATATAAACAATTTTATATTGGTGGAGCCTTCTATAAGTCATGAATTTTTTATTTTTTTTTTTAAAGATAAGTATTAAATGGAGTTTGAATTTAATTTATCTTTAAATATAATATTCATAAGTAAATCTAATTTAATTTGTATATAAGAATTTGTAACAAAAAATTATATTTTTTACAGTATTCTATTCATAAATATCCATATGAAATCAAAGTAGCAAATTAAGAAATATAAAATATTGCCATTAAATGCATTAATTAATTATTTTGATACTCTTATATTACTTTAACATTGAGATTTATTCACTTTTAAAACACAACAATTTTATAACATAATATATTTTACATCAATTGCTTGTTCAATAAAATCATTTAACAATGATTCATTCTAAAAAATCATGCCATTACTAAATTTGCCTAAAGAGGAAACATGTATTTCAAAATTTTGCAAATTAAAAAATAATGCAGAGAATTATAAAAGTAAGTCTTTTCAGGCCTTTAAATTATATTATGCTATTGAAAGTATGAAACAACACATTCTTTCAATAAAAATAAAAAGATTGAAGCTTGCACCTCTTAAAACTGTTGATCTAGTCCAAAAAGATTTTGAAAACAAGAAATCTATTATTAGAAGACAAATATTTTTAAAAGAAACAATAAAAATAAAAAAAAAATTTAATGAATTTTTCCTTGTTGATTTGGATTATGTTGAACTAAAACACTACCAATTTAATGAAGACTCAAATTTCATTACTCATTTAATTGTTCAAATTGTTAAAATTCTCACTTGTTTTGATTCGAGGACAAATGTAAATAAAAAAAATAATAAAATAAAATTTAAAGTTTTAATCTCTAATTATTGAAATTATCATCAAGCCTCATTTCATACCTTATTATTTGAAAATAAATATTTTAGACACTTCTAATTATTCTATGTCATTAAAGAAGTTAATTTTAATTTTTCGTACTATTTTTGGATATAATATATATAAAGAAAAAAATATTAAAAAAAATTGTGTTTTTCAATTTCTTTGTCGAGCATTAACAACGAGTCCTTTTTGTATTTGTGGTTGCGCGTAAGGAAGAGTTGATGCAAGGGCTTTAATGGTTATGACTGTGGAGAAAGAAAAATACGATCTATACTTGCGTCCGGATATTTGCCTAATTTTATGGCTTTATTTATTTTGTTAAACGGTGAATAAAATTGAGTTTTAATCGTTACGTGTTTTAAAGGTCCTTTTTCTTTTTCTTAACTTTATAATAAAAAATTAGGAATTATATCTTAATAAAATTAAGTTAGAATTTTAACTTTACACTGCATATAAATATTTGAATAATTTTATGTAATTGAAGTTTTAAAAATATTTTTATAAATTTTATTCATTTTTTAATATATAGAGTTTATCTAATTGTTACTAAGAATATAATACGTCAAATATAAGTTTCCAAGAATTTATATTAAAAAATGATAAATAAAAACCAAATATACTAGTTTATATATTTAATTTTATTCATATTTCATGTAAAAAATTACCATTAACTAAATCATAAGTTACATGTATGCATGTGTGTATATATTATGAATAATGTTTGTAAAATATAGAATCGCAGGAAAGCAATGTAATTTTACTTCATAAAAATACTTCTCAAAGAAAAATAATGTTATGTTCATGTTCAAATACGAGAAATATGTATTACTAATAACCATTCAATTATTCTAATAACTCTTATATTTTCATGTAATAAATGTAATTAATTGTAAACTAATATAATTAAATTGATATCGCAAAATACAATAAAATGATTGTTATTTAATAATTATTATTAACGCATTCTCACTTTAATAAAGTAATAAAATTTTAACTAATTTAAAAAATTATGGATTTATTTTGTATTGTAATATTTGTGTAGTGTATCAAAATTAAAATTGAAAAAGTATTTAGTCACATTAAATGATAATGAGATATACAATTTTTAAATTAATATTTGATATTTAAAATTTGGGAGAATGACAAATGTCTCATATAGTTTTTTTAAATAATAATTACTCTCTATTTTATATTTCGTGATAAACCCCCTCTCTTGTGACAAATATCCTCCAGCAAAGTTAACTTTCTTAATTTTTTGTTTTTTTATTATTTTACAATGATTATAATTTTTAAAAAACTATAAAATTTTTAAAAGATTTAAATAAATTTATAAATTTTTTATCTTCTTTAAAAATAAATTTTATTAATTAAATTATATGCTTTTTATATAATTTTTTAATAGCATATATATATATATATTAATTTTTATATTTTTATAAAAATTAGAAATATAACAATTATTATACTATCAAAAAACAAAAAAAGTAAGAAAATTAATTTGACAAAGAAATTTTTGTCACAATTTTTAAATCTCACAGAAAATTTTATTACGAAATATAAAGTAGAGAGTATTTATTATTTAAAAAAAATATAAAAGAAATTTTTCATTTTCTTTTTAAAAATTTTATTTCATAATTATTGTGATTCAAAAATCACTATAGGATAACACCCAAAAGAGCTGACGTAATAATTTGAACACTAGAATATAGATTTTTTGTAAAAAAGAAAAAAAACTATAAAAAAGATGATGATGATGGGTGAGGTTAAATACAAATATAAATTTTATGTTTTTCATTTTAGTAATTTTATTTGTTTTACTTCTTTTTCTCTAATCCAATTTATATATATGTATTTGAATTATTAAATTATTTTAATTTATTGTAGATTGTGTTTCAGGCATGAGCGCGACAATCCCAACATGGTCCAAATGTCGTTGTGCATTCTTTAATTGTGGATTATGGACCAGGTGGGCACTCTGATTCGGCTGAGGAACGAGGGGCGTTCTGGATATAGCATTCTTGTAAAGGCTCCACGCTTGCTCTACAGACACTTAAAACATATTATATATATTGTACATTGTGTGTGTGTGTGACATAAATTAAGCAATAAAAATATTAAATTGTTATTTTCGGTCTGCCATCTCTACCACTCGTAGCTTCCCTCTGATGCAACGTATTTCATTAATTGAGAAAGTTTCGAAGACAAGTTGAATATTGTTTTATCTATAAATTAAATTTATGTTCAATAATTAATAGTAATAAAATGTAAAATAATGATTAGATAATCATAAATCAATATCCCCTTCAAGTTATTGGAATGATTAGGAATGAGATATCGATCCATTCAAGCCATAAACAAAATATAAAATATAGTTCATGATTAGGACGTGTTATGTTGTAAGCAGATGAGTTCATTAAACAATAATAATTAAAAAATTCATTGAAAATATTCTCTGGCAAAGTAAAAAATAAAAAAAAATCATGTAAACTGCCTCAGGGCCAGCAGCGGCTTTTAGCGTGTAATCAATATCCCTTAGTTTTGTATTTACGTGGAGGAAGCAAATTGTTGCCCTCACCACACCACCCAACTACCAACTGGGTGGCTAAACGAAGGCATCGTATTTAATAATTTTACAATCATTGCTAATTAAAGAGAATTTGATAGTGTCAAAATGAGACCTCTACTGAGTCCATGGCTCCATGGGATGGTTTGTTCTACGGTGGAGTCACACTCTCCAAGGGTTTGCAGCCTCTGATCTTCACTCGGACCAAGCTGCCCGTAACACCTCGGTCAACGATCTCGCAGCACTGTCTCCGTGGAGCCTAGAAAAAACATTCAAGCATGAATTTCGCATTTTCTAGGTCAACCAACAATTTTGGGGGCAGGAAGAGAGCACACAGTATCAGTATAGGTAAATAAACTGACTTTGAAATCATCTAATGACAAATAACCATGGTATATTACTTTTATAAACAAACAAATATATTTGAAAAGGATTATTGTCTTTATTATTGTTCTTACCAATTTCCAAATGTCTGGTTTCAAAGTGGAAGCAGAAACGTTGAAATATTGGATGGCCAAAGCTGAAGCATACTCCGTTGTATAACATTCTTTATCCCACTCATTCACGAATCTCTTATACGTGGTCAATGTTTTGTTTTTATCCAATTTCTTAACCCCATCGACGAAATACACAATGGGTCTTTCGCATGGGTTCTGGCTCATGGGTTGGGTGTCAAAAGTGAATGGCTCATCACTCCAACTCCTCCAAGACTTGAACGTCAAATACGCAGTTTCCAAACGCTTGGCTGTCTCCAATGACGGATACAACTGCATGGTGTATCCCCAGGAAATTGAAACCGACCAATTACGACGTAAATCATGACAGAAACTATGCTGCAGCATCCGACTAGGATCCATTTTATAAATGCTGACTAGCTTCTCGATCGAGTCTTTCTGAGAGAGAGATGGAAAGATTGGTTGCACGTAGTCTAAATGATGGAGAGATACAATTGGCGCAATCGGATGCGCTGCTAGTAAACCATATGGATTTAGTCGTATATCGACCTAAAAAAATAAAAGAAAAATGAAAATCTCTGTAAAATAATTTGCAAAAACAGTATGTTAAATGGTAATTATGGAAAAATAAAAGGGATTAATTAAACCTGATGGAAACCGAGTTCTTTGGTAACTGGAACTCCAATCTCAGCCATGCAACCTTGAACTTTCTGATCCGATCCATAAAACGAGGCATAGCGATCAATGCATCCGTCTAAAATCCTGACAAGCTCCTTGGCCAGAGGGTAACTAATTGCAAATCCACCACCGCCGAACGCCATGGTGTAAGAATGTATGACGTCTTGTTCAACACTTTCACTATTTCCACCGATATAATACATCTGATTATGATCATATTTCGCTAAAACTGTAATCAAATTCTCTAAGAAAAACACTGTATCATCATCTCCCATAACGAACCATCGTACATCGTCTAATCCTAGCTCAAAATTTTCTTTCACAATACGAGCAAGACGAATCGCAGCACGGGAACCGTACCAGCTTGTATACTTAAACCTTGATGTGTCTTGCGAGACTTTGTACGATGGTGAAGTATCCGGCCACGTCTCATTCGCCGGAGGATTCTCGTCCAGCCAAACGAATCCCCGTGTAACGCCGGGCTTCCACCATAATTCACAGTAATGCCGACGCTCGTTCCAGGTCTTCGCCGATCCGCCAATTCCGAACAAAATATGGGATACATTGGTGTCTTGATGAGTCACATTTTGTGCGACATTATCATTTTCTGCAAATTTCTGCTGAGCGACTAATTTATCACATTGAGGGCAAGGATTGAATTGTAAATGATTTGACAAACCGTAAAAGAATAAAAGATAAATAGAAAGCACAGAGCAAATAAAAAGAGCGGCCTTCATGAGTAAAGAGAAGATATCGGTTGCTTTTATTGATGGAGAAACCAGGAATTTCCACGTTTTGAATGGATCTTGAATGTTTTCTCTTGCAGATGGAGACATCTAGCTAGGTTTGAGGAGATCAAGAATTCAAAATTCCAGAAACAAAATGATTTCAAAAGATTTCTGAAATTGTAGAGAAAAATGAAATGAAAAAAAAAAAGAAAAAAAAGAAGAAGAATGGATTAAAATGGATTTTTTAAACAGAAATATATCCCCCAAGAATTGCAAAGTTGATCACCTCGCTCTAGTTTCTCGCTTGAACGTCTCCTCTTAAAACTGGAGGCGTGATATATGATATACCACCTATCTCGACAATTTCTCTCTTCCCTTATTTATTGTGCCTATAAACCAAACAAGAAAGTTCCCTCGCTCT
>JAWDEX010000005.1:3191119-3201704 GCA_035221805.1 Trichilia hirta | reverse complement strand
TTGTTCATTGGTGAAGAAAGGTACCTGCTCAAATTCTTCAATGTCATCTTTGCTCTTGGGAGTGCAATAATCTTCTCTGGAGAGAATGCATGACCTTTTAGGCGTATAATTTTTCTCTTCGCCTGATTCCAATATAACTACACTTTTGTCTTCAGAAATATTAGAATCTTCTATCGGATTTGCCTTTGCAATGTGCAAAGAAAGCAGATTTTCCTCACTAAATCGTCTAAGTTTCGCTCTTTCTTTCCGGTGGATATTCATATGACCTCCTAGTGCCTGCGCGTTTGGAAAACCTCTCTTACAGAAGGCACAAGGGTAAGACTTAATCTGGCTTGAACCCTGGAATTCGTTGGAGCTCCACAATATTTGGTTAGCCTTTTCTATGCCTGCTTGGGATTTTGCATCCATTTTCAAGCGACAAGGAGAGAGAGAGAGAGAGAGAGAGAGAGAGAAATTGAACAGATATAGGGATGGAAAAGTAGAGACTATAGACGGTCAACTTGTCGGTTGTGAGAGATGCTTAATTTCATCTATATATATCAGGCCTGCTTTATTTATTTATTTTTTCTCTGGTAACCTATACGTGCATATCATCGAAATTTCGATATCAGTATTTTGAAATGACCAAAATAACCTTATAAATGGTCAAACAAATAAAAGATTGAACTTGAACTAATTATCGTTAGCTAATAGCGGCACATTTGGACTATGTATATATCCTTTAAGCATTTGTTTTAACAAGTCAGTAATTATAAGCAATGCAATGACATATTATAGCATGCATATTGTAGTTGGCGTGATGAATTAGCTAGAAATATTCTCTTCTGAGTTCTTAACGTCGAGCAAAAGTCATGCTTATATATATTATTTTGCAACCCTTGGTCTTTCTTAACAGTTACATATATCCAGCATCTTAAATTTCAGGCTGAGTGAAACATTAAAGCTCTTCATAATCACATGGAGCCTATGAGTTAAATGCTTATTAATTTGTATATTGGGTGGTTCTGGTAGCAACAGGGAACGTTGTGCAGTACAATAATCCAAAACAATCTGTTATTTTTTGTCTAATGGTTCAGAAGCACTTCTCTGTTTTCATCTTGATGTTTCATCTTCTGATTCCCTGGTGACTAAAAACATAGATAGATACAGTAACAGTGACAGTGACAATGGCAAGGCTGCATAATTATATCGCAATTTACATAAATGTTCTTGGATCCAAGATAGCTAAAAAAGAAGGTCAAAGTTATGTTTCACATTTATTTGGACGAGCTGTTTTTATAATCTTTCATTGATGCTGAATTTCCCTTCAACAAAACTAGAGAATCTCACAAAGCAGGTATTTTATTGGGGTTTCATTGGTGGGAACTTACTAGTCTTGATTAAGCTTTATGTCGGGATACTTCATACTATGTTTCCCAATTTTGATAAAGCCATATTTACTTCGCAATGTACTAGTCTTGGTTTCCATACTAATAATCGGGTAAATTACACCTAGATCCCAAAATTTTGAAAAGATATCACTTAGACTCTCATTCTCAAATTAAGTGACATCTACACTTCTGAAAGTGCAATTTAACTATTAAAAAGTCTAATATACCCCTAAACATTAATTATACTAATATCTTGCGATGTATATTAAAAACTATAATTTATATCAAGTTTTTTTTAATAATAATTATTATTATTATTTAAATTCGATCAACAACAATATCACTATGTTAATTATGAGAATTTTCATATATATTAAAAAAAGTAGCCCAATTAAGATTATTCTATTCAAGAGTATATTTTTTTGAATAAAGGTTAATTTTTATTAAAAAATTATAATAGTTGATTTTTAAATTTCTTAAATTCAAAAAAATATATAATAATTTTATAAATCTTTTATAATTTTTAAAAATTTTTTCAAATACAATGAAGAGCTTGCTCAGTTGATTTTGTTAATTTTTACTAAATACTCTATTATGTATTATTTTCATGAAACTTAAAGAAAAATATGTGAAATGTCCTTTTTTATGCAAAATTAAAGTTAAGGGTTATAAAAGATTTTTGAGCAGTTAAAACGTACTTTTGAAAGTTTAAATATTATTTAGTTTGAATTTAGAAATTTTGATGACATTTTTTTTTTTATTTTAATTTGGGGATGGATTTGTATTTTGCTGTTATTGACTTAGAATTAAGAAAAACGGTTCAAATGCTGTGAATTGACATTTCATTGATCTTTAAGCCAATATCTTTTTAAGCTTCAAGGGCATTTGGACTTCGTCAAAAATGGTGCTATATATTTTATTCTTTGTTGTATCCCATATATTCAATTTCGAGCAGTCATAAGCCATGATTAATATTTCTGAAATAAAAAATTGGATTGCTAGATCGTAATTAAAACATGCATAAGAGTTTATTCAAGTGTTGAAGATTTTTTATTTTCGAATGAAATAAAAATTGATGATCAATTAATAATTTATTAAATAAAAAATTTTAAGAATTGACTTTAATTTTAATTATATTATTATTATTATTATTATTATTATTATTATTATTATTATTATTATTATTATTTTAAAGTAATACAACATTTTTAAAAATTTATGAGAGAATTCAAATTCTATTCGATAAGGGTAACGATGATCCTCGACATCACTAGGGTGGAGAAGTTAAGTTATTTTACTAAAATCTTGATTAAAATATAAGTAATCTTAAGATATGCAATGAATGAATTGAATTCTACTTGTTTTTATTAATTTTCTACATCCGACATCACCGTCAGTAATCACTTATCAGCTTACGTGGGCCTAACAGCTCCATGATGGGGCCACATTTGGTCCGATTAAGCAGTTGGCATCGTACCATGACGCCATACCAGATAAGACTTCGAAATACGTGATTAATTATAAATAGTCTAGCTAAGACCTAGATAGATTGTCTGCTGTTATCCATGCAGAGCCTCCCAGCACCGTCCAAAACAATGACTTAATATTAAGATTATAAAAAACCCTAAGTAGGTTTGATCAAACGGCCCCGAGTGACTGATATAATAACCGACTATTTCGTCATCCGTGTGAGAATTTTAGACACGTGGATAAAGGATGTGCCTGAGCCTGAGCCTGAGAGACCGGTAATCACATTATATTATTTATCCCCTTGGAAGAGAGAATAATGTTTTTATTTTCTGTATAATTCAATTAATTAATCATAATATTGTTGGTTTTTCAGTCACATGAAGATTAATAAACTTAAAAAATTCCAGATTATAATTAAGTTCATTGTTTTTCTAAGTTAACCTTAAGACAAGATGTACGTACAATTGATATACTGTAAAGTCTCTTCGATTGGAGGTTTTGTAATCAAGAAAAATATATGTATTAATTCTGGTCCTATTCTTTTATTTGGCAAAAGTACTTGATGGTTTTAAAGATAATTACAAGGTCTAAATGACTTTTATTTCTCAATTCTAACTCTCTAACTAAGGGTTTCCTGTACATCTGTTAAAATCATCTGTGTTCCAAACTTCCAGTACTTGGTTAAATATGTGAAGCTGCTGAATTTGAATTTACTTCAATTGCCAATGAAATCGGGTTGACCTACTTAATATGGCTATTAAATGTGACAAGTATATGTCAATTTACCTGATCGAACGTTTGCTGGAGAGTAATTAAACGTTTAACTCTCAATTTCCTTTAGATAATAATAAAAATCAACGATATTAAAGGAAATTTTGTATGTAGCGATGACCATAACGAAATTCTATCACATTAATTACGATTCATCAAATATCTTGTAACAAGTGTAAATGCAAGTAAAATACCATTTTACTCTAAGATTTTGCAATTTGCGATTGTCTTACTTTTTAAACAAATAAATGGTGTTCCAATTTCGGATTTTTTTCTTTTTTAAGGATTTAAATTTTCAGTCATTGAACATCTTTTATAGATGACGTCTATAGTTGAAAAAGAATTGTAATTTTTAGACGTTCGTAGTGGAACGTGATTGGAGACAAAATGTCGAAAGAAGGGTTACGGAATTCAAAAGTCCAAATTTCGAAGGCATAAATTCTGATTTCCAATTTGTAGAATTCAAACCCCACTTCTACAACATAATCTATTTTTTTTGTTACAGAAAAAATCTGTAATAAATTTACAACATATTTTATTTAATGCAAAAAAACTCGTTAAAGATAATCTGTAACAGTAAATTTCCGTTACTAAGGAGTTTTAATTATATTATGCAAATTTTTGCAGCAATATTTTTCCGTAGCATATTGTGGTAGAAGAAATTCAAAATCTCCGTAATTTTTATAACTAAAATAAATAATTAATCCATAAATTTAAAATTTCAGTTGACTTCAAATAAGTAAATTAAGAAATTACTTACATATTTTTATTAATCAAATAAAAACATTATCATCCATCAGTAATCTATTGGCAAATACATCAGGACTAATATATGTCTATCCTTTCTACACTTTACTAAATTAATATAGATAATATTCTGGAAATCTTTTACCATCATCCCAGCCTTTGAATCCCTCTAACCAGCAAATCACCAGTCCAAAGTTAGTAAATTCCATCAATAAACCAAATTACAAATCAAAACTTAACAATTAAATCCATCATAATATTGTATTAATATTCAAATCTAATAAAACATATCTATAGTTAGTAATCATGCAATAGATGTTCTTTGATCCACATTATATATGAATGCAATAATAAGTAATATATCAAGTTTCTTGAACAAAAGTAAGATTTATTGCAATAATGAATCTCTACCTTTATGAATCCTCACGAAGATGTTGATGAGGGCTGGATGCGTCTGGTACCTATTGAAAACAAAATAAATGAATTTCATATTTATTTTGTAAGTTGTCGTATTTGTCTTATAACTCATTTAGCTTCCCTTCAATTCTATAATTGATATTATTTTATGAGCTTTCACCCTGAACATTTACGGGAGGAGTGCCACTTCCATACAAACGTGTATATCCACTGCCCATCAAAGCCCATCACATCCAAAGAATCAGTTTGTTGAATTCGTGAGTCCAAATTCCGGAGGCATAAATTCTGATGTCCATACGTCATTTTATCTGTTTCTATGGAATAAAAAATGTAATTCTGTTTCAAATTATATTTTTTTGTTTTGCCTTAAGATTAGGTGATTAATTTGGAGAGGATTTAATCTTTTTTATTTTATTAATAGACAAACTTTGGTATCATTTCAATTAAGTGAGAAAATTAATAATAAAATATCTTTCTTTACACAAAAATTATTTCCTCTCTTTTGCATGCAGTGATTTATTCAATAAATCTTCAAAAGATCTTTACTTTATTCTTACTATCTTAAACAAAAATAATCACTTCCATTCTGTTATTACCAACATATTGAATAAGACTCCTTCCCCCATTCAGCTATAAGATTTGGTGGTCCTTAGCGGAAGATGTTGATCTCATTGAATATAAATTGAGACAGTCGTATACTCAATTTGCAAAAATAATTTGCTACATATAATGTGAAAATTGGAAGTATAAAGATAACTACAGTCGTCTCTTTATTCTAATGTATATAACAATCGATATCATATTAATTCATTATACAACTTTAATATACTCATATTCTTCGTCATTTTTCAATTAAAAATACCTTCTGATATTATGAAATGGGTGTCTATATACGGCATTGACATTTCACATGGGATTTGGGTATTAGATGTTGGATCCTATAATTGAATGGGCTTTACATCTACTATGTAAGAGAGAGCTTTGAGTGTACTCGTGAGGACTAGGAGGAACTTGTTCCCATGCAAATATACCCTTAGTTGTCAAAACAATTATAAACAATTAAGTATTACACTGGAATTTATTCCTGAGTATTCTGATTCTTAAAACAATAATTTGGCTTACGAAATGCCGTAAACATAGAAATGCACGCAAGGTGAGAATAACATGCCATTTTCCCTCACTAAATTCTATATATTAACTCCGTCAAAAGAAGTACAGAAAAACGACATATCATCCCACGTGCATTTCTGCCACTGCCCACAAAAACCTTTCTGCATACTCTCTGTATATCTCAGAATCTGACCTTGCTAGCTGTTATTAAGCAAAGCTATCCAACTCACCCAACCAATCACAATTAAACTTTGTTACACGGATGTGGAACTTCGTAAAAGCCAAAGAAAATTATCTCATTTTCCCAACTAGGATTTTAATACTGTTTTGATACTGCATATAACTATCTTAATTAATTGCTCTTTCTCTATCGCATGCATCTAGAAAACAAAAACCCACATGGAAAAAAACTCAAAATCGTGAAATCCAGCTTCGATTCTAAGTTTTAATAGAAATTATTTGTTGGCAATTACTTAAATTCCCTCCGTATGATAAAGTTTCTTCTCAGATGCTCTGCAAGCTCATTTAACTTAAGGGATGTTGCATCGTATTTCCATTTAAAATTGGATAGAAGACGGAGCCTAGGATTAGGGTTTGCATTGACGAATTTATTATTTATACTTTAATCTTACCTTTTGGACATAGAGAATTTGTCATTGAGAGGGCTTATAACTAATTATACATCCAAAAGATGAAACAAAAGATGCGTAGATAGCGCTAGTATATCGTCACGTGATAATATTCTCTTTGTGATTAAAAAATTGGTGTATTATTAAATCATGTGGAATACTTAAAAGGACTAATTCCAGTAGTTGGTGCTATTTTGGTTGGTTTTTGAAGAAAAGGGGGTGAGATTAAGAGAAAAGCGGGAGAAGAGAACACAAGCAGATGGACTTATGTGGAGATGATATTGTTACTGCAATAAATCTAAATATGATAATGACAATAGTACAAGAGAAAAGGGAATCGATGTTCTGATGTTTCTGGCATATATGTTTTGAAAAATTCCATGCTGTTTATGGTGTTGTGGGTTTATTCTAGTTCTCTGATAGAATTGTTATCAGTGAGGTACTAATGGTAAAATGAGCTTACGCCATTCCATGCAGTTTAGTCAGGTTCTTCAACCGTTACACCCACAATAAAATATACCCTAATCTCTTAAGTAACTAAAAGCCTAATCTCTTTCTTTCACTTTTATCCCCCACAATAAAATATGCCCTAATCGCATCAGTGACTAAAAATTCCGATCTCTCTCTCACTTTTATCTCGTCTCTTACTGCTCCACTCCACATTATTATGGACACTACGACCATGAGTTAACTCCCAGGAGTCATTACCTATTTTCTCAGTGGATGTAATCGACAATACTTCTCTATGTGTAACTAAATTATTTACTTTTATTATTATCCATTGTAACCTCACAACTCTGTGTGTGTGTGTGTGTACATATGATTACATGCAATGAATAGGGGCGTGCCTTTCCTTTAAACTCTACTCCATTCTCAACACACATATCCACTAACAGTCGACTCTAATAACATGTACTCAGCTGTAATTATGATCATACAGACACAGATGTATATAAAATTTTCGCCGTAAATTTATTGTTCAGCTAACTAGTGATGCTTATTGATGTAAAATGTTTTAAATTCTTACGCTACAATTACTAACGAAACTACAAAATGTAAAATCATGCGGGAGTTGCATAGGACTTACAGATCTCAATATCTTATGATTCTAATATTTTATTATAGAACGATGGAAGAAAAAATTACTATATCATCTACAAAGTTACAAAACAAGAACACGCTCAAAGATACTTTGTGCTTCTTTGATGAAAGGTGAACTTGTGTTTTTCAGTGACTTCCATTCAGTGTTATTTTTACACGCTTCAAATTGATGAGTTCAGAGACCAAATTGATAGATGTGAAAGCAAGAGGCCCAGAATCTCAGGATCAAAGAGGAAATAAGAAAACGGAATATGAGGAGAACCACAACACAAATAAACGGAACAAAGTATCGGGTATTCTGGTTTCTATATTACTTTACCTTAGGCCGGTCACCAAGCCTGAGCTCAAGATCCAACTCCTCCATGGGGATAGGGCCCGGCCTAAGTTCGGGTTCTTCTAATTGTAGATGATGTTTTTCATTAATTGCATATGGCTTTAGGGAGAAAGGTACTGATGATGCTTCTGCTCTCCTTCTCTTGCAACCAGTAGCCTCCTCATTATCATCAGGAAGAGTTGGGCGTGTTCGTCGGACAACAAAATTCAAGCTTACAGATAAATCAGTTTTCACATAATCTGCCTTAACCCTACATGCTGGTTCTAGAAATTTTGAATTCTGCTTTCCTTCATTCTTCGGAGTAGAGGGATTGTAGTATTTTTCAGCAGCCAAATTTGACCATGATTGAGGGGAAGAGATGGTGGACCTCGTATGTTGCTCTTGTACAATTGGAGAAGACAAGAGATGGAGAAATGTCTTTTCTGGACAATTCTTTTGAGCAGGTGCAGCGGAAAACCTAGAAGGTGAGGATGGTGATGGAATAACAGCAGCATCAGAATTAGGGTTAGGGTTATAAACCAAGGTGCAAAGCTGGGATGGGTTTTGAAAATTCAAGGTTGCCAAAGTATTTTGAATTTGATTGCGATTATTCTGATACTGATCATGATGAAATTCTTTTTTAGGACTTGAAGAAGACTGCTTTAATCTTGCTCTGTCTCTCCTGTGAACATTCATATGACCACCAAGAGCTTGAGCTGACCTGAATTCTCTTCCACAGAAGCTGCAAGAATAAGATCTTGGAGGCCATATGCAGCCTTCTACAGACCCTGCTGCATCTTCTGCAAAAGCTTGTTCTTCCCACGAATCATCATATAGATTTTGAGACGGAAAATGAGAACTCATACTATGTTTTCGCTTTGTCCACATCCAGTACCCCGCTTGTTCCATTGCACTTTGTTCCCTATGACAGAGGAAATTGCCAAAGCCTTGTAGCGGCCGGAGAACATGAACGGATATGGAAAACTGCTGAGTCTAAGTTTGAGAACTGAAAACTGCATATAGGCAAGAATTATAAGCAATAGAGAGAAGTTAGCTATTGATTGCTTTGGCTTTTGGTCATGGAAGGTGTATTGGTGGGTACTCTACCTTGTCTACCACAGTGTATACATCTAGCTACTCTTTTGTTTTGTTTTTGATTTTTGGCTTTCTACAGTACGGTGAATGCTTTAAGTATCTTTTCTTTTGCTATCTTTCTATGAGATTGAGAGAGAGGAAACAATATGTAGTCTAGAAAATTACAAGTGTGGGTCCTTGTGAGTTGCTTCTGCTGTGTAGCCCCTCACTCATACACTGATCATCTTACTGAAATCTCGTAAGAAAGATTTAGCATAGTGGTTTGTGTAATAAATATTACGTCTGGACATATAATTTCTTTATTTTTGCCATTAGCACACCGTTACAGCCATCTGTAAATTTAATCTTTTTTATTTTTTGTTATATATACATGCAAGATTGATTTACCCTTTAGTTTGACCTAATCACCGTGACGCTATATATGCTAGAAAGAGTTATAATTACAAGTGCAGCAATCGAAAACAAAAGAACAAACAAAAATGTTTTTCAATAAAGCAAATGTCTACGGAGAAGATAATTTGGGAATGCTTTAAAAAAGAATGTAGAATTTCAAACCTTAATTCTATTGCAGTAATGGATTCTCTCCTAGTCCCTACACTGGGAATAATTTACAGAACTTCTCATAGGGATCCAAAAATGAAAAATAAATGCACTTGTGGACTCTCTAACAATTTATTTTTCTTGAATAAAATAAATGGTACTCCAGATTATTTTGATGGATTAATATTTTTGTATATAATTGTAATTTGCTCTACTTTTAATCTGCATCCAACCAAGTGACATTTTTAATATCGTTATCTCACATTATTCCAAATGAAATCTAATAATGCTATATTATCAAATTTTTACAATCAATATCAATATATGTAGTAAATTTCCAAATGCTCCTAATAATAATTACCAATTTTACGTTAATAAAGAGTCATTGGATCAAGGAGGCCACATTTCCAATTATTTTTACCTAGATACAAATAAGAGCCCTACACCTTCGGAGGCCCTAGAATTTTATAAACATATTATTATTCTAATAAAAATAAAGTCTTTGTAAATATCTGTAATAGCCCAAAATTTTTTAATGAAGTAACATGATTTTAGAAGTTTAAAATAGCAAGTTTTTTTTATTAAATTGTAGGAAATTATAGCAATTAGGAAAGCTTGAAAGTGATAAACGCGAATTATACACGAAATCGTGCTTAATGGGCTAAATTGAGAAATATAAATTCAAGTTATATGCAATCCCATTTAATTTAAATTAAATTAAGTTATTAAAATAATTAATTTCAGCCTATAAATGGCTTATAATTGGCTGGCCCATGAAGAAATAACTCAGCCCATTACTTAAGCCCATTTAAATATTTTAAGCCTATTTTTGTCATTTTTTTCATTTCTTCTTCTAGATGGCTCTAGAAGCATGAGTTGATAAGTCTCCCCAAGAGTTAATTTTGTCCATTAGAGAGGGAGGAAGAAGAAGAAAGAAAAACCAGCAAGAAATAAAGGAGAAAAGGAAGAAAAAAGAGGAAGCAAAGGTAGATACAAGATTAGAAAATCAATCTTTCAACTAT
>JAWDEX010000005.1:3178228-3191019 GCA_035221805.1 Trichilia hirta | reverse complement strand
GAAAAAGAATAAAGAAGAGGAAACAAAGATTGATACAACTTTAGAAAATCAATCTTTCAACTATATGCTTGCAAAAAGGTAAGTAAATCCTAACTTGAGTTATTATTTTTCTTGAAATTTCAAATGTGTATCTTGATGATAATAGAGATGGCTAAGTGTTGGAATGATGATATATTGCTTAGGAATTGAATTGAAAATCTTATGTGTTGAATTTATGCATGCAAATATGATTGTGTTGAAAAAATTTTAGTTTTGAATGCAGGAAATGAACTAAACTATTGGGTAGTGTTTATGGCTATGTATAGGCTTATATTTAGTCATACTAAAGGTGTATAAATGTATACTATTGATCAAGAAAAATTTAATTGTGTTGCTTATAAAATTTGGCCAAAGAAAGGCACAGGTATGCATGAAAAGCATGCAAAAAACTACTGAGATGTGTGTGGATTATTGCTATTTTAGGTGTAAATAATAAGGCAATGGCTGTGGACTCATAAACTAGGCATATTAGACTTATAAATAGAAGTGTAAATGCAAGACAAATAAGATTTGGTAACTTGGAAATGAAATAAATATCTAAATATTAGTGATGTTATCAAATATGCTTGAATTTGTATGTTTTGTATGAAAGAAGTTAGTGTTTTCTTGAGTGGCCAAATTAGGATAGTAACTTAAGGAGGCAAATTCAAGTTTAAATACTCATGTAATATGTGATTATGTGTATGAAATTAATGCTGGTCATGGTTATGTATGTTAGAGCAATGAAATGACAATAGCTGTGTATGTAAGTTAATGGGTGAAGGTGTTGAGCAGTGTGCGGTTTTTAGCGTATAACTTAAGTTGTAGAGTTTCAATTGATAAGCCGTAAAATCTGTATAAAATAGATACAATAAGTTAGAATATATCTAAAATTTAGAATTTTTCATTAAGGCTTTTGTTCCCAGCAAATTACAGAAGACACTTAGTTTGCTACGATGGTAATGTAATACTATCTGCACAAGGTGAAAAGAAACAGCCATAACTTAAGTTCCAGTAATTGAAATCAAGATTCGTAAAAAATCACGTATACTAAAAACCCACGAACATATGATAAAAATTTCAGACTTTTCCATATCTTTTGTGTAGTACAGTATAATCTTTAATATGACTGTAAGTAGAGAAGAAAAGTAAAGAATGACAGAAATTAAATTGCGATATTTTGATTTAAGTGCCTCTAAAATGAATGCCATAACTTTACTTATAGATTGTAGAATTTTAAAACTTATTATTTTTTTTATTTTATTAATAGCCTTAATTGAATTACAATTTAATTGCATATAATTTCTCTTATAATAGATTCTTCTTGTGTTCCACCGCCATCACCATCACCTAAACCTAGTTGAGCTTAGAAATTTCATTTTAATACTGTGAGTGGATTCAATTTTAATTCTTTTAAAATTTTATAAAAATTATTTTTGATATTGAAATGTGATTTATATGTTATATTTTAAAAAATTAGAGGAGATGGATTTATTATTATGGTAGAGATCAGGAGAAAGTCTCTTTGTTTGTTATTTTTGATTTACACTTTAAAATTTTGATTAGACACATTGTGTGATTTTATATCAGTGGTTTGTATTGTATATTAAGAATGTAATGATGAATTTTATCTATGTGATAACTATGTGTATATATGTATAAATATTTGGGGCACGATTCCTTATCTCAGAGATTAAAGATTTGGGGTATGACCCCTTATCTCAAAATTTAAAAATTCAGGATATGACTCCTTATCTCAGAGATTAAAGATATAGGCACTAGCCCTATCTTAGAATATGTATTATGGCCATGATACCAAAATTATAGATGTATGTTTATTGTGTATTGATGTGTGTAAGATTCAGTTTTTTAAAACTTAAGTTTTCTTATCAAATGTATATTATTTTCTGATAAATAATTTTTATCCTATAGTTTAATTTCAGTCCACCAACTAAGTTCTTCCTAAACTCATTCCTTTCATCCTTCAGTTTAATAGATTTAACCCTGGTGAGCTATTTTAGATATTTAGAGACACAAGTTAAAGGGAGGATACACACTGCAGTTATTAGGGTTATGGGTCCATTATAATCTCAGTAGTCATCATGTATCTATACATTTGGTCATTATGATATTTTGTAAAAGTATGTATAAACTTAAAGATAGTTTATATTATTATGAATAATATTAAACTTACATATATATATAATGAACGGGTAATTCACTTGGATTATATTTTATTTGTATCCATTATTATTAGAGACATATCATGATAAATTTAAGTATGTCAAATCAGTTAAACAAATTTAAGATGATAGTGGAATCTATTATTTATTGTTATCCAAAATTTTAATGATGTTACAATATCTTCTTTATTTGCTTGGCAGTCAAATATCTTAAATTTGAAAACAAATTGCACTTATTTATCAACTGATATTTAAGATAGTAAGATGTGGAGCATGGAGCATATGAAGCGGTAGTAATGACACGCAATAAAATACTAGCGATGGCCAATAAGGATAGGGATTTGGCTACCATATATTAATGTATGAATATATCAGTAGGTGAAATTGAAATCTAAAAAATAAATTTTAAAATTTAAAACTTGAAATTTAGAACATGAACTTGAAATCAAGTTTCAAGTTTTATATTTTAGATTTTAAAATTTTTGTTTCAAATTTCGAATTTATGTATTAACAGTAATTCAATAGATGGACACATTGATGTACTATAGCGAATCCTTAAGGATAGACATCAAGTATATAAGTAAAATTATAAATCGAATGCAGATGGATTGACTGATTTTTCATTATTTCCTCTTTTTTTTTCGTTTTTTCGATTATCGTTAAAGGAAGTGATCTTATGAATGTGCTAATAGTGTTATACGGCTTCTGGACTGACAGCAAAGTACACTGATTTACAATAGCGCAGGTACAACTTTTGTTTATTAGGTAGTATATATGATATAGAAAACACGTATGCAATTGGGCATGCATTAATTCATTAGTTTCCAAAGTTTCCCGCAAATTGTTGACTCTGGAAGTTTGTATTTTTCCTTTTGACGCAGTTAGTATCAACGAAACCTTCGGAAGATTGGATCTGAGAATCCGAGAACCATTTATGGAAAGAAGAAACACATTAAGTAGCCCAAAGCAAATGTTTCTTTGCTTATTCTAATATATTTGTTCTTGGGACATTTAATCTTGAAAGTAAGCACGTAAATTGTCTATTCACCACAAGAAGATAAAAGGAGTACTAATAGTAGTTAGGGAACAAGTTTGGGATTAGGTGATTTGGATGGACTCTGAAAATTGTAAATGTTAGTTAAAATATAAATATAGGTGAATCCCACTAAAAGTCTGTATTATTTAAAATTTTTACTATTTTATTTCTAAAATTAAGTAAAAATTTGTAGCAAGCATGGTCTTAGCGTCAATAGTTTAGAATTATAAAGTTGTTAATTTTCATTGTCACTATTTCATCTTGAGTGTTGGTAACCAGTTTTTTAGATTATGAAAATGGAAATCACTTAAAATAAGTGTAGATCTGAATTACAGTGTGTTTGTACAGATTCTGATAAAATTTGTCTAAAATATCAGTTATTAAAGAAAAGTGGGAAATATATCGTATAAGAAGCATTGCCCTTAGGAAAATCAGAGTTAATGGAATTCTTGAGCACGCCCTGTAAAATTTTATCCAATTACAACTCGTAGCAGAATAAATGAACATGATAGTTTTACATTTTCCAACAAGACGACAATATAACTCTTCAAAGGAGAAAAATAAAGAAGGATGAGTTAAATGTTCATTTAAAAAGGAAAAATGAATTAGAACTCTTTTTTATTTAAAATATTTGAATTTACTGAATTTTAAATAATTTTATATGCATTTATTTTATTTATGCTTGGTCAATGCTACTTCTGTGCGTCATAATTTTCCTATGAAGTACCAATTACAAACGTTAATTACCAATAAGGATGTCATTACTGAAATAAAAACTTAAAATAAAATGTGGTACTTTTGAATTTTCTTTTTTTAAACGAATATTAATAGCTATAACTTTGAAGTATTATTATAATTAAAGAAGAAGAGTAGAGGGAAGGGGGAGGGGGAGGGCCCGCATGCTAACAATCAAATTTTACCTTATTTTCTTGTATTTATAGTTGTCCAATACTGAAACTAGCTAGTTTCGATCATTCCTTGTTAGATGAGTGACATTTCTACGCAAAATAAAAATATATAATATTTTTATTTTTGTTTGAATGGACGTAACCTTCAACCTTGTAATACAATGTATCTATATATCTATATCTATCTATCTGTCCGTCTGTTTATCTATCAATCTATATATATGCTTGAATAACTTGTATTCCCATTTAAACTTGATGATGCAGCAAGTCTTCAAAAGTCTCTAAACATTAAAGATTCTAGTTGGACTGTAGTTAGTGTAGGTTTGTATAATCTTTATCTTAAGAAGACCTAAGAGACAAATTAATAATGAATATTAGGGAGTTCACATTCATATCATTCATCAAGGACATAGCAGAGAAGACAAGTCTTGTGAATTTATAAATCGATATTGGCATGCCGGTTATAGTTTCCATTTACTTAGCTTACAAGAGATAATGTATACTTGATATGTTTTCTTTTTTCAATTTTTTCTTTATAATTGTGTAATCTATTAAACCAAAAACTAATGCGTTTCTGTAAAATTTTATTTAAAAAATCTAAATCAAATTCTTTTCAAACTCTAATGTGATCAGCAAAAAACAATATCTTTTGTATATATGTATTATTAAAAAAAAAAAAAAAAAGATGTATCATTTTTATTCAATCAATTAATTCCCACTTTAAAAATTATATGATGTTGATTTAAATATCTAAATGCATCACTTGCTTGACCATTGTTAAGATTCAGATTAACGTTCGAGATGTCATTCTCTCAGCTCTCATACGTTGCCTTTAATAAATATATTTTATCATTGTGTATATATGATTGTTTAAAATACTAACAACGTCGCTTACGAAATATGATGGGAATATTTGATACATGCATGGATTTTTTATTAAATTATCTACGGAGACCATTGATTAGGCTTAACCAAATATTAAAATGAAACAAGTTTGGTTGCTTTGCTATAGCCCATGAATTATTCTTGAAGAGAGAATTCGCATTATATATCTACCCTAGACTTAAGCAACAAAATTAAAAGTGTCCCACAAACTTGACCGGGAGTGCACGTTCGCATGTGAAGTATTCAATCGCTGTCCTAATTCCCAACCAGGATTTGAGAGTATAATAAACACATTAGAAATTAGGTTGCTTATCCTCTGAATATAAATTATATTAAATTAAATTTAATTAATTTATTTGTTGTCTCTCTACTGAAAATGTTTGGAAGTTTCTGCAAAATGTCTTATGAGTCCATGCCGATATATTTTAGCAGTCAATGTTTAACAAATTTCACCTCCACAATAAAGTAATGGTTTTATTAATTATAATTATTTCCTGGTGCTTAAAACTGGGTCAATTCATCTTTTTAGTTTTTCATAAACTAGTACACACGCTTTGTCCATTTGACCGTCGGGTAATCCGGGAGATGGGGGCCTGCTATTGCTTGCTGCCTCAGATCAGCTTCAATGATAATTTTGATAAGAGTAATTATATGCCGACAAATTTGATATTAATATATGATATGTGATAAAATAAATAAATTTAATTTATGATATTTCTTATAATGTTATATTATTATATTCTAAGTGAATAACTATTAATCAAGTAGATATTGCTTCTCATATTTTAGCATATGATTTAGTGATGATTCATTAGAGGAAATTAATTTTGAAAAAAATATGTTAGAAATAAAAGTATATGTCTTTTATTTATTAAATTAATTTTGATAATATAAGAATATTCCCGAAAACATCCATAATTTAAATAAATATATTCATGAATTCAAAACCAATCAAAGAAACTCTATTTATTTGGTATATGTAATTTGTCATTGGTGAGAATCTCCTCCTAAATCAAAAAGACTAGACAATAAATGAAAAGACGTAAAACTTTATTTAATATTAGAAAACTAATATTATGAGGACTGAGTAAGTCGTGCTATAAATTAAAAATACATCAGTAAGATTGTCTTATCCTAAGAGATTCCAAATTAATTGTCTTCATTCTCAGAAATTTAAATATTTTTAAGAAATATAAAGGACAGGCTCATTGTTCAAATGTTGGGACCTCGGAGTTGATATTGTTTATATGATATTGACACTAGGTGACCTGGAAATAGTGGCCATTCAATAATTTAATAATTCCGATAGTAATTATAAATTATGAATTATAATATTTATTTTTTTTCAATATTAGAAGAATTTTTTATTTTATTAACCGTCACTATAAACTGAAATAGCTTTTTTTAACGTGTTACTCGTTGGTGGGTATTATATAATTATTACAATAATAATTTTATAAAAATTTAACAATAACTCAACATAGAGTCGCCGTTAATTGGTGTAATACCAATTAAGATATAAATTCCACCCTTATAAGTCTACTATTGCTAATATATCTTAAATATTTGAATTTGTGAAATTTTCTTGCAAAAAAGTTTTGATAATTGTCAAGTGCTTTTCGAATTTGTATTATTATATCTAGAGGGAAGAAGTGTCGGTAAGGTCATTATCTTAGTAAGTTAGTGAATATTTAAAATAATTAAGGAAAATAAAGACAAATTTAGTAGCTAGTAGGTACTCATAGTTTAATAAAACTTTCAGTTTCATATTCATGTATATTTCATTATTAAATAATCGCAAGTAGATATCACATATTACTTGGCTATGTAATCCGAGATTTATTGAGTCCAATGAATCTAAATTAAAGGAGTAGTCTAAGATGGATAATATTACTATTACTTTTCATAGCTTTAATTCTTTTTTAGATTGATCAGAAACTTGAGTCTTAACAGTAAAATTCTAATGATAAGCAAAATTTTGTTTGTTTATATTTTCTGAAATGATTTTGTTTTCTGTTTTATCATAGTTCACTTGTGTTAAACTAGGGTTTCTTTTTGCTTCCAGCTAAAGAGGCAAAGGTGGTTTTGGCTCCTTCTTCTCCTATATTTTTTTGTTGTGTGTGTTTTTTCTTAATTGGTCCAGATGTGGCTTTGGTATTGACTGAGAGATACATCTAACTTTCTTTTAAATTCCATATATGTAAACGACGTACTCATGCATGCCTCATATTGATTATAATTTCTCAAGCTATATATTCATTATTCAGTGTTGGTTGTTGATTGTTAAATGTTTGTTATCGACCACTTGACTCAGTATATATCCATGCAATTATGGACGATGAAACTCTTTTTAATTTTGTTCATTACTCTAATGTCTTTAGCAAGACTTGGAATTCAACCATTTGACTATAACTGCGAATTTAACCGAATTTCACCCTAAGAAAGAGAACCATTCACCATCCAGAAGAAACAAAAGATCTTGTAGGAATTTGGTTGGATATCAGTATCAAATTTCTTTTTTTTATTTGAAAAAAAGAAATTCTTAGAAAGATAACATAATCAAAATACTGAGTCAAGAAAAACAGTTTCTGATGCTGACTGATAATTTAAAAGTACGTGGCTGTTAATTCGTTCCAGTGTAACTAGCACGGCAAGAAAACTAGAGAGCATTAATTCACCTATCTTCAATGAATTTCCTGATTGTCGCCAGCAGGATACTATATATCTATAGATTATACCTTTTGTAAACGAATGGTCTTGTTGTTCACACGCATATGCCTGCTTGCTTCTACTAAGCTGATTGCTATGCTTTATCACGTCACAGGCTGTGACTAGCCTTTTGTCATTCTCCTACGCACTTAGAAGAATATTAGTTCTGATCATTTCTGAATCAAGAATAATAGGACCACCAACTTTTTATATAAATTTTATCTAAACAAATTAACGTGCCACAATTATTTGTATAATATATCTTATATAATTTATAAGTTTTTAAAATGTAAAGCATATGATAATAATAAATTATTGAAGAATTTGATTTATTGGTAGATCAAAAGAGAGAAATTATAAGTTGAATTATAGACCTAAGGGTACATTACTGAAGAGGCATGCATATCTAAATATCAAAAGGATATCAATTTTTTACTTTTAACCTAAATTTTTTTTAAGAATAAAAAAAGACCGACCATCTCTAAGTCAAAATAATTGTGAAAGTTTCAATTTGAAGTTACCACGAAATTTTTGATTGGCACTGTTTTGAGTGTGATTAGATATATCTCTCACTCTTATAAATTATTGTATGGATAAATTTCTTTTATTATTAAACTTAACTTTACCTATAATTTACGCTTAGATACCATATTGAAACTTTACCTTGACAATCCATAGGTTAATTCTGGTTTTACAAAAATCTTTAATAAAATCTTTTATTATTTCTTGTGCTGCTTCCATTAAAGAAATTTGAACCAATAATTTGGTGGATTGATAGAAACTCTTCAGCCAAACTTGAATCGACCCGCTAAATGTAATTTAAACTCAAGTTACTCAATTTATTAACTTGCGTTAAGTTCTGAGTGACCTTCCTCGCAATTGAACTCATTGCAGCCATAACAATGTCAAGTACTTGCTAAGCTTTATTAAAGGGAATTGCTACATTCAAGAACTTAACCAGAAATTTAATTTTGGTGGGTTAAATTTTACTTTAATATTTTCTATAAATTTAATAACGCAAAAAAAAAAAAATTAAATAAATATATAATAAACATTTTGTTTATTAAAAAGTATGATCTCTTTTTATATATAAAAAAAGCAACAATAAAAAATACACAATATCAAAAATTAATAGAAAGATGCCCTATGATTTTCAAAGTATTAAATTCATTTATTACTAATTCTGAATAATAATCTTAGGTAATTTTCTTTCAAGGTAGACAACCATTCATTGCTAAAAACTCATCTTTCATTTTAGAGTTTCTATTTTGTTAATTAGTATTTTTTTAATAAGTTTTATAGTTGAAACTATTTATTTTATATGCATTAATTTTTATCTTATTAAAATGAAAAATATAAACTAATTTTTATCTTGTCGAGGTAAAATAGAAAATAATAGTTAAAAACTAATTAAAAAGTGAACATGATTATTACATAATTATTATATCACTAATTAATATTATCTTTAATTGAAAAAATAAAATCATTATACAAAAATATTTTAATTTTTTTCTTGAATCTAGCCCAGCCGAGGCTCCCTTCTTCCGTCCCTGGTCACATTGTGCTAAAATGGACGTTCTTCAGATTTTCTAGCCTTATATTGCCAGCAATGACTCTTTAGTGGGCCACAATAAACCAAATTATGTTTATTAGGCCCAACTCAGAGTTTCAACCCATCTTTAGCCAGATTAGGAAGGAAGCCATTGTAATGGCTCCAATATGAAGTCCATACCTGTTTCTAGTTTTATTAGTCTTGCGTCCATAATCATATTATATTATATATTTCAATAAAACAGAATCAATTTTAACTAACCCCATTCACAGAAAGATTAAGCTTAGGGTTATTGAATAAGCATATTCCAAACTAACCAATTACCCATATAAAGTTGGATTCTTATAAGACAATAATAAAAAGGGGCATCTTTTTCCAGGATTATCAACAAGAAACGTAATTATGTGAGTCCAAAATCTCATCCCCACCAGGCCCCTACCTTAATCTAAAATATAAATTCAGTCCTCCATGATGCCAGGACTTGCTTGTTTATTGGTGGTGGGTGGAGTTTCACAATCCTGTCATTTCTGGACGCGAAATATAACCTATTCATATTGCTTGTCGGTTATGTCCAATTTCATTTAAAAATTTTACATTTTGACATATTTTATTTATTTCAATACAATCATACACCACTTATTCAATAAATGCGCGTCCTGGAGAACCAACCAAATTTCAAACTTGACTAAGCTTTGGCGACAATTTTAATGTCGTTCAAACCTCCAACGAAGATACGCAATTGAACATATTATTTATGTTGTATTTTTTAAAAATGTTTGTAAAAAAATATGGGCATTTTACATTAAAAAACCTAATATAAATGTTTTAATTTTTTTTTTATCTGCAATTATATTTTGATGATAATTTGATTAACAAAAATTATTCAGTGATAAATGTCTATATAAAAATTAAAAGAAAAAAATCAAGTAAAGGCACAATAAAAGATTGTATACACTAATTAAAACACGATGGTACACATCAAAATTTGTAAAATTTACGTTTCATATAATTTCTTTTTTAAAATTATGCACAAACAATATATGTCTAAACTTGTATCTTTAGTAGAAGGTTTGAAGGACGTTGAAAATATCGTTAATATGACATTGATTTTGTCGAACTTGAATGAGCCTCTAAGTTGATTGAATCTTTGTAATTAGTGGTTTTGTTGACTGTGTGGTATTAAATTATGTTGAATCGAATAGCGTTTAAGTATTAAAATAAATGTAATAAAAAATTAAAATATAATAGGAAAAATCAAAATATTATGGTTTGAAGCTTTTTTGACCAAAAATTTTTGAAAGATACGGAAAGAAAACTTAAAGAAAATGAGTTCAAATATAAAATTCTTCAGTTTTTATTTTGCATTTTTCACAAACAGAAACGGGGGATGGATGGACGGATTTTATATTAATATATTGTATTTTCAAAATTAAATAGAAGTCCTATAATTACAAATATATCCTAACTCCAAATTGGCAGGAAAACCCACTGCCATAACTAATTTACCTGAATTTGAAATCATAATCCAACAAAACACAATAATATAGTAAAATTTAGATGATAAGTTTGTTCTAAATTTTAATCTAAACTTGTCTTTGTCACGTCCTCATCACTCGTCATTCTCATAACACGTTTTGTGCATTGTGTGTCGTTATCCTGCCGTGGTTGTTTGATAAGGTGGTGTTTATGGGTCCCGTGATGACGATTAGAACGTTCCTGTTCTAGTATCTGATCAGTTAATTTTCCAAATTATTATTTAATTGCATGGTGAATACTGGTCAATATCATAATGACAACAGACAGAATAATTAAGCACTTCCATTTCCGCAAACCAGCAGTGAAGAGAAAAATGGAAGAAGAAGAGTTCAATAGCAGAAACAAACAATGGTCTCTCAATGGGATGGGTCACTGGAGGAACCCGAGGAATAGGGTAAATTTTTTCCCTTTTGTATGTTTCATTTTTTTTTTTTCCGTTTAATTGGGGGTAAAGAAAAAGAGGATAAGATAAATATTTGCATAATTTAGTTTGAAATTTTCCGTGATCAGGCATCCCATAGTAGAAGAATTAGTAGGATTTGGAGCAATTATCCACATATGTTCGCGTAACCAAACTGATCTCAACGAACGTTTACAGGAATGGGAAGAAAAGGGTTTCAAAGTAATTGGGTCAGTTTGTGATCTGTCACTGCGAAACAACGTGGAAAACTGATGGAGACTATCGCCTCCGACTTTCAGGGGAAGCTCAATATCCTTGTAAGTCTAGCCTCCAGCAAAACCAATTACTTTTTCATATCAGATTTGAGTATAATGCACATTTTCGTCAGGTGAACAATGCTGCGATAGTCCTAGCAAAGGCAACACTAGACGTCAATGCTGAAGATATGTCAACTATAATAAGCAACAATTTTGAGTCTGGTTACTATCTATCTCAACTTGTACATCCTCTGTTGAAAGCATCAGGAAATGGAAGTATCCTATTTATCTCCTCGGTTGGTAGGGTTATCGGTTTACCTCTCTTCTCTCTGTATGGCGCATATAAAGGTACAAATCAGTTTTCTTCCTTTAATTACATTTTTGCAGTCCTACCACAAATATAAATTTCATATATAGATAGATAGATATAGATATATAGATATATAGGTATATATGAAAGTAAACCCTTTTGTACGTATACCGATTTACTTTCAGGAGCCATTAATCAACTTAAGAAGAATTTAGCCTGTGAGTGGGCGAAGGATAACATTCGTGCAAATACGGTAGCGCCGGGGGGCATTAGAACCTCAATAGCCAAATCTTTCGAGATATCGATGTCCACGTTCTTCCCATGGAAAGGAAAAAAGAAAGTAAGAAAGAAAGAAAATCTTGTCATTTCTTCTGTTTGGATTGCGATAAACTTATTCAGCAGACACCAATAATGGTTTAAAATTGCCAATTTTTAATACCTACAAAACCTGAAATAAGCCCCCGTATCGTAAAAAAATATTTGATGAAGCAAAATTTTCTTTTTTAAAGCACAAGTTTTTTCTCAAGTTTTTAAACTGTATATTATTTCATCTTGTCTCCAAGATAATGTTTGCTGACAGCAGGGTAATTCCCTCTTTTCCCAGGAAGACCCTGTCACAATGGAATTTCTGATTAGCTTAATACGTCGGACGCCTATCTGGCGTTGTGGGGAGTCTAATGAAGTTTCCTCATTAGTGGCGTTCCTATGCTTTCCAGCGGCTTCATACGTCACAGGGTAGGTTATCTGTGTCGATGGAGGAGCGACTGTGAATGGATTTGACTCAACTCAAAATTGGAACGATTCATTTTCTGTTGGGGATTTCCAGTCAGTCAAGGTTCCTTTTGGTTTTAATGACTGAAGTTGTGCTGAAATATTTTTACGATTGTCAATGAAACCAAGGTTTGTTTGAGGTCGTTACCTTCTCTGTTGGTGTTGCCACAATTGCTCTAAATTAAACATGGCTTGTTTAAGGTCGTGACCTTCTCTGTTGGTTTTG
>JAWDEX010000005.1:3150749-3163443 GCA_035221805.1 Trichilia hirta | reverse complement strand
CATCAACTAATTAAAGGTGCAGTTCATTCTTTCCCTATTGCCAAAGTCGACACAGAAGGTAAGCAGACTGCTCGGTAAGTAGGGAATCATTGGACAAAAAAGTTACAAAAATTGCCATCTAAGGGCCGAAAGGGTAGCAGCTTAGAATTCTTGCGTGCTCTCTGATTGTCCGTCATGGTACATTCCCGCTTTGCTGACAAATTTTCTTTCAGGCTAAGACACTGTTAATTAATTGTTTTCAGCTGGGTCATCATCACCTGCTATGGATTTCGGTTTTGAGCCTTCATCTAAATCATATGTATACGTTAATCTTTTTCAATTTCGTATATTTTAATAGTAATGTTCAGAATTCTAAGTTGTATTTTAATTTTTAAATCTCAAGCGACGTGGTAGTTGAATTACCAGCTCCACTTTAATCACAAAGAAACTCATGAGAGATGAAGAGTTATAAATAATATAAAATCTTTTCAAATTCATGATATTCTAATAATTAAAGTAACCTAGCACTCAAGTATGATATTATTTGAGAATAGTAGTAATAACATTTTTTTTTTTATTTCTCTTTATTCAACATTAATTAGTGTTTAACTAACAAATTATTTGGCAAAAGTTTCTAGGTGAAAAAAAGTGTTAAGTCCTCACATTTTGCTATTGTTTTTGATGGTTCATGGAAGTCAAATTTCAAGTTTAATAGAGTTTTAGCATGATGTGAAGTTTTTGAGTACAATCACTTCGCATGTTTTCAGAACTTATATTGGAAGGGTCTGAGTTAAGCGACAATCTTAAAGGAATGCTATAATAAGGCATAATTAGATAGTTTTTGTTTGTTTTTTTTTCTAATTTTAATTTTAAAGACTGTTTGAGGTGAAAATTCTATTGATTACCTTGGATGAAATTTAAAAGCATTGTACAGCCTAAACTGACCTATGCTTAATGAGATAATGAGAACGATATGAAAATTATGAGACTTGAAATTGATCAATTATCCATATTAAAGAGTCATTATGTAAAGTTTCATCATTTCTAAAGAACATTTGATGTGTTAATGTCACCATCTGAGACAACTTGTATATCCCTTCTTGAAAGCTTTAAGATACGGAAGCATTGTATTTAATTCTTCATCTTCAGTATTGTGGGTAGCTCACTTCTGTTTAAACAGCTCCAAAAGGGTACCTTTCAAGTAAGATAGCAACAGAGTTTGGTCACTACGACTCCAAAAAGTCGCAATTTGCTGAATGTCTTTTTGCTTTCAGGAGCAAGATCCTAAGAAAGGAAACATTAAGAGGACATTATCACTCGATCTCCTATGTCCATTTCGATCGTCAGAGATTCATTACATGCTTCCCAAATAAAGTGTCAGTTTGTGGGGAAACCAGAGTTTGTTTGTTGTACTGATCTTGTTAGTCATTGTTTTTCTGCTTTTGAAAAGAAATTCTTTGTCAGGAACGATAAGAATTTTGGACAAAATTCTAAAAGATGTTGCATCTATTACACATGTACTTAGTTTTAAAAGTACTTAGTTTTAAAAGTAAAAAACATATTTTCCCACAACAGCGGCTAAAGTCAACAAAGGAGTCTTCAACAAACAATTACACAAGATGGAACAAGGCATTAACCACATTAATTTTTCCTACAAATTAAATTTTCTATTCTACTATATTGAAATAGAAAGATATGTTGCTTTAAAATTATAAAAGCCACGCAGAATCGAATAAGTCAGTTGATGGCAATCTAATTTGACCAAGTAATTGATATCAATCGCATTAAAAACGTTTTAGTTACTTTGAATACCTTGCGTTTCGTATTGAGCAACATTCAAGTCAAATGATGAGCAGAGACAACTTTAAAAGCAACTTCACCCATTAAAAAAATAAAAAACTGGTTTTAACTTTTGCGGGCTAATTCAATTAATTATACTATTGAGATCGTTTTTCCACCAAGTCATCCTTACCATCTTCCTAATAGAGCAAGTCTAAAATCCAATCACGCCGAGAAAAGACGATCCTAAAGTATTTCAATCCAAAATGAAACACTGATGAAGTCTCCAAACTGCTATGGCTGCTTCGTAAATATTCTTTGTAGCGGCCTCCACTTGCATAATGCGGTGGAATTATAAAGCGACGTCGATTTGAACATTCAAAGCACGTACTATTAATATACGCAATATGCTTTTACAGTTAGTTTATAATCGATTATAGGATTAACTGGAGGGCTGCCTTTAATATAATTTTGAAAAAAAAAAAAAAAAGATGGAAAAAAAAACTCAATAATGAAGAAAATAAATTAGATTAAATTAATGTATCCTTTATCAAAAGAAACTAAACAATATATTATTCAAGTGGAGAGGAGAAAGGGAAATATTTTATTCTTCCATTAGGGCCACACAAAATGTGCAAAAGAGAAAAATCACAAGAAAGTCGAGTATCCCTTATATTCTCAGTCAACAAAATTTTCTTATAACTAATAATGACGTGACTTAAGTTTCGTTTAGAATTGTTATACTTTTATTGTGATTTAAAAATAAAATAATTTGTTTTATCACACAAATTATTAATAAGACATACATATCTTATATTAATATTTGACATATAAAACTTTTATTTTACAGTAATTATGATTTATAAGTTATTACATGATTTTCAATTTAATTAATTAATCACATGCTTAACGTCTTAATTAAAACTTTTTCATCAGTTATTTTCATATATTAGACTATAGGAACCATTTGAGATTTTAAAACGAATGTCAAAATATTTGTTCTCATTTACAATGTTGGAAAATGGATACGAGTCATTTTCGACTATTTAATTTTTAATGTCAACATTACCAACCATACAAGCTTTCTATTTTTTTTTTTTTTTTTTTTTCTAACCAAAGTTTCGTATGTGTGTGTGTGTGTTTTTTTTTTCAAATATTAAATATATTTATAGAAAACATATGCCAAAGAAAATTAAAGATGTTGATAACCATTATTATCCAAATAAAAACAGGCGGTTCAAAACCAACAAACTATACTCTTTAATTATGATTAAACTATTTGCATGACCAATAATGGCCAGTTGAAATTGACATAATGTGTAAAATGAATATTCATTTTCGAGTAGGATCCCCTAAAGATTAATTAATCAAATTAACAAAATAATATCAATTAATTAATTTAATTATTGTTCTAATTGACGGTAAGTGATGGAAGATAGTCAGTAGTGTAGAAAACAATCTTTCTATCACAATAATTACAAACAATTTGATTTAATTTTTACCATTATTTTCATATTTCAATCTGATTTTCTCTCCATCAAAATCTCGATTCTAATTTCTAACTTGTATGACTTTTGACTTTATATTTAGGAACAAATGGTTATTACGTTACAGATTACGTGGGTTCTTAACTAATTAGCTTTTGTTTAAAGAGCACTTTATTATTTTATTGTGCCTTTCTTTGTCAATACGTCACGAGGACGTCAAGTTAAGCAAGCTGTAGAATTAAAAACTAAAATTATTAATTTTTTTAAAATAATACTAAAAATAATTTATATTTTTAAAATAAGTAGATAAGTATAAAAATTTATTCAATAAATTAATACGATAATATTTGTTATCATGTTAGTCCATGGGCTCTATCCAGGGGCCCCCATAAAATAAAGGATATAGTTTTAAATTGTTAATTATTTCTAAAGCCTACCACATAATTCAAAATATCTAACTTTAATTAAGAATAAATAATATAAATAACGTTAACGTTACAGCATAAGTTATTTTCTTATTGTTATGACCGGAAGTAGTAAAGCTTTTAGGTTGAGAAACGGCCCTCGATCAATGGTACCCTTTATTTGAAACAATATTGATTGATCACGGGGTTGCAACAAAATGTTTTACAATATGGGTTCTCATCATTTATCTTTTTTATTATGAGATTTTGTAATATTTTATTTAGATAGTGAAAATATTAAAATAGCAACTTATCACTCTTGTTTTTAAAATTATTTTTACTTTTATATATAATATTAAAATAAAATAATTACTTATTTCTCTTTTATAATTTAAACATATGTTTAATTACTTTTATAAATAAAAACTTAACAAAATATTCAATTATAATTAAATGATTAGCAGAATTTTATGACACCATTTTATTACTGATAATTCAAAAAATAATTCTCTTTACTTTTACTAAATTATAATTATTATTATTATTACTGAAAATAATTATTGTTCAAGTGAAATATTATATATAAAAATATAAAAATAATTGTAAAAGATAATTTTAACAAAAAGAAGAGATTTAAGTGAGGTAAATAATAATAATAATAATTCTTAATAAATACATCCTAAATAGTCAAGATCAGTACCAATTAATATTAATGGTTTTAGTGCATCCATAATCAAGACCAATACCAAATAATATTTTAGTCATTATCGACCACTTCCAAGATACTATTCATTCCGTAGAAAAATCAAAGGATTGAAAGTCCGCCAATAACGACAGGCATTGAGTTTTGAATACGAAATGTTTACTTTTCATGCCGACGGTCATTGACTTTTGACTATGACATGCTTAATTCTCGTATATATTTGGTGAAAGTACAATAGCAAAAGTAAGTTCTTGTGAAGTGATGAACATGGGACTGGAAGAGATTAATCGCAAAAATAAAAGATGGTCTCTTAATGGAATGACTGCTTTGGTCACGGGAGGAACCAAAGGCATAGGGTAAAGTTTTCTTTTTCTTTTTTTCCTAGTTCGTTTATTCTTTTTAATGTCATTGAGCATTAAAAATAATTGAAAACGGGTTATTTTACGTGTCTTGGTTAAAAATTTGAAAGCCATGGTTTTATTTTTGGGGGATATTTTTTGTTATTACATCCGGTAATTTTCTGTACGATTTAATAAGAACTTATTTCTTAGGATTTTATTATAATCAGACATGCCATTGTAGAAGAATTAGCAGAATTTGGAGCATTTATCCACACCTGTTCTCGGAACCAAACCGAGCTCAATGAACGCATACAAGAATGGGAAAAAATGGGTTTCCAAGTAACAGGATCAGTTTGTGACCTATCATCCCGAGAACAGCGTGAGAAGCTGATAGAGACTGTCTCCGCCAATTTCAATGGAAAGCTCAACATCCTTGTATGTCTACAATCCATCCTCAATGCTTCAGGAAAAACAATTAGTTTGAGATAGCAGATTTGCGTATAATTCTGTGCAAATGCATTTTGTTCAGGTAAACAATGCTGGGATATCTGTAGCAAGAGATATCCTAGACGTCGATGCTGAAGATTTTTCAAAAATAAGGCGCAATAATTTTGAGTCTTGTTTTCATTTGTCGCAACTCGTACATCCTCTGATGAAAGCATCAGGAAATGGAAGCATCATATTTATCTCCTCTGTGAGTTCGTCCGTAGCTCTACCTGTCGTTTCTCTGTATGGAGCGTATAAAGGTACGAACAGTTCCAATCAGTTTTCATTCTTCTTTTTCAGAATTTGTTTAGCAAAATATGAAATTCATAATTATCTATGCTAGTAATTACAGAACTTTTTTTTCACCCGACCGTTTCCTTTCAGGAGCCATCAATCAACTTACGAAGAACTTTGCTTGCGAGTGGGCCAAGGATAACATTCGAGTTAATGCAGTTGCACCGTGGCTTATTAGGACCCCAATGATCACACCTCTTGAGGTATTAATCTCTAAAGAAATTAATAGGAAAAAACCATTCTCCCATTTCTTCCTAATCAATTGTGGGATACTCTCCTAGAAAACATCAATAATAGTTTAAAATTTGAGAGCATATTTTTAATATCAAAATGCCTTGAACTGTGGCCCATTTTGAGTATTAAGAAGCCTAGAAATGTGTATTGAAATGAAATAAAAATAAATAATCCTTCAATTATAGGTTATTATTTAGTGAGAACTTCTATTATAATTTATAAAATTTTAATCTTTATTTTTTAACATAATAATTAGTTAATTTTTTAAAATAAAAATAATTTTAACTTATGGATAAGTTTTTTAATAATTTGAAATTTAACTTGTATTCCAAAATTGATATTTTAAGTAAACTAAAAAAATAATTTTAATTGACATATTAATTTATATATTCATTAATATTATTACTATTGCATATCAATTAAAATGTCAAATTAGTTCAACTTTTATATCTTAAAAAAAAGTTAAAAACATGATATTACATCTGGGATAACACTATTGTTTAATATTTATCGTAAATGTCAAATTAGTTCAACTTTTATATCTTAAAAAAAGTTGAAAATCATGATATTACATCTGGGCTAACACTATTGTTTAGTGTTTATCCTAAATGTCAAATTAGTTCAACTTTGACATCATAAAATAAGTTGAAAACCATGATATTACATCTGGGCTAACCCTATTGTCTAATGTTTATCCAATTCTTTTTCCTCTACCTATATGAGGTTTTCTTATTTTTTATTGTGAAATTAATCCACAAATTAATTAATATTATTAAAATACCATATCAATTAAAATGTCAAATTAGTTCGACTTTTATATATTAAATACAAGTTGGAAAGCATGATCTTACATTTTGTGGGTTCACCCCATTATTTATCCTATTATTTTTCCTCTCCCAAATATGAGATACTTCTTTTTCTACATACTGCCATTTGTCAGGAATATGTTGGACCAAGAATTTTTTTTAATCTAAACACGATATTGGATTAAAAAAAAGAAATCAATCCCAATCCTAATTCTATGTATCAAGCATGATCAACAGTTAAAAAACCATTATTGCAGCACAATTTTTTCTCGAGTGAATGTACTTCGTTAAGTATTTCATCTTGTAAAGAAGATAATGTTTACAAGGTAATTCACTCTTTCGTTTTCAGAACAATCCTGCTGGAAGGGACTTTCTGAATAGCTTACTACGCCGGACACCTATCTGCCGTACTGGAGAGCCTGACGAGGTTTCCTCATTGGTGGCATTCCTTTGCCTTCCAACGGCTTCATACATAACAGGACAGATTATTTATATCGATGGAGGAGTGACTGTCAATGGAGGGGGATTTGACACAACTCTAAACTAGAAAGATACTCGTTTTCTTGCATCCATTGTTTCTAATTACTCAAGATTTTTTTTTTTTTTTTAATGATTGAAGCTGTAATCAAATGTGTCTTATTAATAATCAGACTAGCGTTGTTCTAGTGCCATTGCCTTTTAAATGCTTGGCCTTATACCCATTTTTTTAAAATTTGGTATGGGCTTTATTAGGAGATAATAATTGTATTTAGTCTCGTGGTAAACTCATTACCCAATTGGATAAGGATGCTGTTTTTCTCGAATTATTTACGAGTAGAAAGCACTACATCTGTCTATTGTCTATTTACTTTAGTCAAAATTATTTGAGCCAATCGAATTGGCTGAACAGAGAATGATCATACACCTCATAAAATTTGTCAGAATTTTACCTGAATGACAATTATGCATGGATAAAGGCATCCTCCCTTTGGTGCTTATCAGCAGATAATGGACACATCAATCACTCTCCGTACGTCATTTAAAATTGATTTCATAGCATGTTGCCCATGTCAACATATTAAGTGTGTCTATATGTTTAGTTAAATATCGTGAGCAGCCATAAATGTGGCTATAAATTATCAAGAAAATAAATGTGGTGAGCTTTCCATTATGGTATAATAGCCTCCTTCGATAACGACAATTCATCCAGTAGCATAAGAAAATTCACAAATGACATCCACCTGACTCAGCAGCAAAACCGAAGAGTGTATATCCATAAATGTGGCTGTATAACTCCCGTTAAAATTATCACAATCTTGTTAGATTTTCTTAGTATGGCCTTTCAACATCGAGTTTTGGAGAGACGATGGGCCATCCTTGCTATAATTGATTCTCCGTCAGCGATAATATATAGTCTCAACATCAAATTTGGACAACTAGAGATGAATGACCTAATTGCTCCTCTATTACAAGCCTATCTTGCGAAACTTGCTTGGGCCCTAAATCACTATCAAACAAAAATAGGAGAGTTAGTAAGATAAACAGCACTCATATTTTAAAACCTACGAAATGTCCCATTACATTAAGGCATTGTGTACTATACAAGTTATCTAATAAATATTCGTTACACCACTCTATACTGTTAGGTCACGATTATGAAATGACTTACTTCTTGCTGAAATATGCCACCCGTTATTAAATCAAACTCCTATTCTCCGACAATCACACGTGTTAGGATTATTATAAATACAGTATTTTTTACCTTAAAAAAGAGAGAGATTGACAAATTTTTGGCTCACCCATTCACATCAATATTATTTGAAATATACAAATAGTCTTATACACGTCTTATTGTTTTTTTTTTCCTATTTCTTAAACTTGTGCTTGACTTAAGTATCGAAATTTAATCTTCAAAAATTCGACTTTACTCTTGGATCTCTTCTTTGTGTTTATAGGTACTAAGAACGCTCTGGTGCATGAAACACCCAATCTATGACAAGACCAAGATGCTCCAGCAAATTGTCAGAAAACAAAGTTTATGTGGTGTCATAAATTTTATTTTTCAAGAAAATTTAAGCATCAATAATTGACGTCGTCTGTAAAGAACGCATTAAAAGCTTTTTATTAGCTCAAAAAATTTTTTTTATTAAAATTACGGTGGAAATGGCAAGAAATAATTGCATTCATCACTTCTAAAGATTACTAACAGAAAGGGGTGAAAACCCTATACCTTTCACCAATTAAGGACATATATAGAATCTTTTAATAAAAACAAATCACAAGACCATGTTGCTGCACCATTGACAAATAGGGCAACATGAGGATCGAAAGGCTCGAGTCCTTATAACTAGTAATAAAACTAGAAGAGTATAGGAATCAATGAATAGAAGACGAAAGACAGAGACAAATGTCAGAATAAAGGAATAAGTAATTGGATAAGAAAGCTACAAAATTAAGAAAATTGTTATAGAAATGATATAATGAGAGTGCACCACAGGAGATGCCAAAAATTTTAGAGGTGGAAGAGAGCAGCACTCAATCCAAGGAAAAGGAAAAGGCTAGAACCCTTATAATAGCTTCCATTGTCGGTGTAACTCAATTTACTGCTACATAAAAGAAGAAAGGAAAATTTATCAAGTTACAAAGAAGCCTTAGAATGAGGAATCCAAATACTAAATCTGAATATTCAACATTCAGGAACTAAAAGTGTCTAAAACTACTTGCAATCCTGCCATGAACTCTCAAAGAGATTTAAGGTCTAAACAAACCACCGTGAACCTAAGGACACCACTCAATAAAATTAGATCTTAAGACTAAGACACTCATTCTATAATACCTCAAGCAATAAACCACCAAAATTTAAAACTTGTGTTCGAAATTCAATGACTCAACGGTGTAAAGATTGATCTCACTTTAAATTCAAGAAACGATTTCGAGGTCAGAAGGTACGTTAGCCCCCCATTAATAAGAAATATAGTAGAACTAACACTTTTTCAAAAATTTACAATGCCCTAAATTTACCTTATATAGACAAGACTAACTTGATGCTATACCTCGAGATTTTTGGAAAAACAATACTGATTCAAGGATTGACAAAGCACTAAATATATTGTCTCTTTTCTTTAACTCTGAAGGTGTAGGTAAAGAGATGATTCAAAAATTTAATCCTGAGAATTACTAACAGCTTCAATAGTTGAGTCAGATCTTTTTAAAGGAATTTTGAGGCACTATTCAGATAACTAGTAATGTAAACTCTCACCTTCTACTCTATCAAAGACATAATAAGAGTCTGAGAAGTTTTATCAAAAGGTTTCCTAATAAAGTAATTGACCTCAATACTTTTCACCACCTTTTAGCGTTAGAATAACTACGAAAAGGGCTCCGTATAGAAAAAAATGGCATGCAATAAATAAGCAATCCATGATCACTTATGAGACAGCCTGTAAAAAACTATTCGACTAAATAAAGATTGAGGATTGGGTAATAATATAAAGGTAAAAAGAAAGGATGATTTGACCATCATAAATGGATGAAACTTTTGTTTAAAGGTCAAAATCAAGGAACAAAGAATGAAGAAACCTTAAGAGGAGAGAAAGGAGAAGCAATAATAAGCCATCCTGACATGATCAGTAAGAAAAGATGGTAAAAAGATCTAATACAGAGGAGAAATCAATAAGGATAGAAAACCTACAAGAAGAAATTTTATTCCCCTACAAGTTCTCCATTCATAAGTGCTTTGTTATGTTAAAAGTTGTGGCCTCCATTTGGCTGAACCTATTTTCATAAAGTGAAAAGGGATAAAGTGCCTCAATAATCAGTTTTTTTTGAATATCATGATAGTTATGAGCATAGCACAGACAATTGCCTCCACCTGAAAGAGCAAGTTGAGTTTTCGATAAAAAATTACTACCTTAACAATTTAGTGACCAACTTTAGAGAATGACAAACTATCTAAATTCTATGAGATGGAAAATAAGAGGTAAAAGACATTGGTAATATTAGGAGAACTAACTGCAGCAAAAAATTTTAATTAATCCCAAAAAATTATTCAAAGTATTCTGTATCTAGTCTTACGAACAACTTCAACATCATGAATGTTGCAAAAGAGAAGAGGTCAAAAATTACCTCAATCCTAATTATATTTACTAATGCAAATAAGGTTATGCTCTAATGGTGACTTTAGGAGTAAAGAACAAATTGATAAATAAAATATTAATTGACAATGATAGTTTTATATATATCACTTTTAAGGATACATTAGATTTCGTAAGAATTGAAGATTCGAAACTAGAAAATTTGTAGTTAGCCTTACATGGCTTTATGAATTCTTACTTCTTACTTTTAAGAACCATCTCTTTTCCCATAGCATTAGAAGACAAACCACACCAGAAAACTACCATAGTCAAGCTTTAGGTAGTAAATTTATCAATGCAATACATCATAATTTTAGGCTGACCATTTCTTTAGAACATAAAAGCTATAAAGAGTGTATACCATTTAAAATCGAAATTTTAGGTCATTGGTGGGATTAATATAATGCAAAAAAAATAAAAAGAGGATTGCTTTTGCTTTGCCACATCCTTTAAACCTATCCATTGCCTTTATAAATGGCATCAAAACTAAGAAAATTTTTTAGGGTAGACGAGAATTCGGGGTAAATCGAGATGTTCAAAAAGATGGATGAGAAAACCTATTTAGAGATAAGGTTTATCGTTGAGCCTGTAAAGAAATTAGAGACTATTATTTTAGACAAAAGCAATCCATAAAAAGCTTTACGAATTAAGATGCAGCAGGATAAAGCAAAAGCACAGAGACTCAAGAATTGTCTCCACTGCAACAAAGATGTTTTGGTTTACACTTATGAAGAGATGTTTGGAATCAACTTATGAATTATTTCACATTGGTTGATGGTTAACTTGGATTTGAGATCTATGAGGAAAAAAAGGCATGTGTTTAACCAAAAAATAAAAGAAGTTATCCGAGTTAAGATAGACAAACTATTGAAAGCTGGCTTTATTAGAGAATTGCAATACTCTAACTAGGTCACTAATATGATCATGGTAAAGAAATCAAATAAAAACTGGAGAATATGTGTAGACTTTATTGACTTAAATAAGGTCTACCTTAAAGATAAATTTCTACTATCACAAATAGACCAGTTGGACATCAGTTGCTAAGTTTTATAGATGTCTCTTTTTAATATAATTAAATAGTGATATGTTAGTATATGCATTAAAAATTGTTCATATTGTCAATTTCAAGGATTATAAATATTATAATATTTATGCAATAAATAGAAAAAAGAGATTTTTATTTATATATGTATGTTATTTTTTTTATTGATTCATGCTATAAATAAAGTGTGTATGTGAATCGTCCAAATATTTATTTAATGATTAAATAAAATTATCAAATTTATTCTCTATTGAAGTAATATAGATTGGACATCAATATCACATAGTAAGTATACTGAATGCCACATATGAATATCATGAGATGATATTAGTAAGAGTAACAACAAGAGTTATGTTATAAGGGCATTAGTATAAATTTATAGTTACAGAACTATTTATCAAATATGACCAAAGAATGATAAATCACATGATATGCATGTAGTCAATAATTTATTAAAAGATTGTGCCAGTGTGCTTTGTGATCCTTTAACCTGAGACATTAGAGTTGAATTTCATATGAATATGCATAGTTTATATAGTGTATAAGTACAGGACTAATCATATCTTATATAAAAAAGCTAGTTTGATTATACTTTATTCATATAAATATTCAGATGATTATTGAGATAGGATCTATTGACTTGTTTGATAAGATTGAGTATTTTCGCTAACTCAATTAAAGTTTGAGTTTTTAAACAAATATCGATAAACATTTAAAGCCAAATCTTTGATCAAAACAAAATAAATAACATATGAACAGCTCATGAGGGCAAGTTCAAGACAAATTAATCAATGATTCATAAAGTATCAAATTTAAGATTTTAATATTTCATAAACACTAATTTGATTAGGAATTAAATAATAGAAGGATTTTATTCACACAATACATACTATCTAAGCAAAGCTTGATGAAGAATTACTTTATTATGAATTAGGAACCATGGTGTATTGCTAGATGTTGACGTCGTCCAAAATTTGACGTAAAGAAAAATTTAAAAATGGAGTCGCCATCTATCCAAATAATGGTG
>JAWDEX010000005.1:3085746-3131213 GCA_035221805.1 Trichilia hirta | reverse complement strand
AAAAATAATAATAAAAAAATTAATTTAGAACATTTATACTCTGTTCAAAAATTTGATCAATATCGTTTGATCTAACAATAAGTATTAGAATAATCCTATTCTAAAAATATGAGAAATTATTCAAATAACTAATTTTATTCAAAAAAAAAAAGTTGCAAAAGTGTTTTTCTTAATAACGTATATAGAGTGTTTAAATATAAAACTATAAATAAAAATAAATAAAAAAATTAAAATATCCCTAAAATAATTATGGGTCTCAAACAAACATCGAATATAAAATTTAAGCCTATTTTCATACAAATTTATGTCGGTCCAGTTGCTTCATATACTCTGCCGTTAGCTAGTCTGCATCAATGGGCATAATTTTGTACTTCCATTTGGTTACGCAAAATTTGTAAAAAAAGAAAAATTATGAGAAAGCTTGAGGTGAAATAGTATGCATGATTACTTATATGCTCACCCAACAATATTATGTAAAATTAAATAAAATATATCAATAATATAAATTTTTAATATTAATGTTTAATATATAAAACTTTATCATTTCACACTAAGTATAATTTAAAAATTATCACATTAACTATCGCTTTTCAATTTAATTAATTAGTCACATGCATAATGCCTTAGTTAAACTTTTGTCAATCATTTTCATATAAATCATATAGGAAGAATTTCAAATCCAGAAAAAATGTCAAAATATTTTTTTCCATTTGCAATGATGGAAAATGATTATGTCTCAATTCTTCTACAAATTAAAGTTTAATTTCAACATCACTTGTTATGCCTAGAACCAAGTCTCACACGTAACAATCATTGTATATTTTTGTATTATAATTCTATGGATTAAAACTGCAATACGAGAGTCTTCAAAGCTCTAAGTATCACTATTTTTTAACCTCAGACATTTAAAATAAATTTTAATTAAGAATTTAAATAGTAAAAAAAATATCTAATTTTATTTAATATTACACAACTAAATCCAAATCAAATGATATTTTACAATAATTAAACACTATTATCAAAATTATTAAACAACATCTAGTGGACTCTATAGAGATAGTGAGTTAAGATAGAAATAATATCTAAAATCCCTAAACATTCAAAAAATGATTATCATCTCTACCTAACTCTCTACTCTACTCATAAATACCTAAAATTGAAGTGTAAAAGCGTGAGTATACGAGATTATACTCCTTGAGTGGATACAAAATATATATAAACATATTACATATTTAAAATAAAACATGTTAAAAAAATATTTAAAAGTTTTATAAGATTAATTTATTTAATAAAAATTAAAATTGTATTAAAAATCATTGGACAAGTCTTCTTTTTGGCATTTACTCTGGCCAAGATTAAACTCAAAATGTCAGTGAATTTTCATACAACTAAAATAATAAAATATTTAATAAAATTTAATTTATATAATAAAATAAATAAATGCATGTGTTTATTATAGAAATCAGACCCACCACTAATGTAAGTCTAAAGTAATTTGTAAATTCACATATAACTATCCTTTATATTTCTGTCTAGTAGACTGCTCAATCGTAAATAAGATCATTATCTCATTTATAATGACCTTGTCAATGCACCACTTACCTGAATGACCACTACTTTGATCCATTCTAGCCTACTTAATTTTATAGCTTCAATTTATGCCACCATGGCCGAGGCCTCCTTAACCTCTATATCATAAACCAAATCAAATCATTAATTCAATATCTAAAATCATGAATGTGCAATCATTAAATTTACACAACAATATCATATAAAAGTATTATAATTGACCTTCGACCTCATAAACAAATCAATACAAGTATAATAAATCATCATGAAAAAAATCACAATATCAAAAGAAATAAAATCACAAAATATACAAATAAATCACAAATAAATGAGACCTCCTCCTGGTCTTTATCATAATAATATATCAATTACTTCCAAAAATATCTTAAATTATATAGATAAAACATTTCTATCATCCTAATACATAAAATATTTTTGATTCTATATAATAATATGTTAATAAAAGTACTTTAAATAAAATAACTTCACTCTAATAATAGAGAGGATATACACTCTCTCTAATCCTTACACCTCGTAGTTTCACTACTCGATTTTTTGATGCCTAAATCATACATATGCTAATGATTTCATAAATTCTATATACCAAATAGAATTTAATATAATTTATAGCTCTTAATATACTCAATATACTAGAATGTCCTCACCAAATCTAATCTCTTAAAATTATACACATTTTAGACCATTTATCTTATTTTCAACAATTAAAACCCGATGATCTATCATATATTCTTATAATTCTTATTCTAACATGAATCTAATGATTATATGATAATTTCTCAAACAATCTAAATTTGGATAAATAGTATCTACGAACAATACCATCTACTTAATTTTTACCAAAATTATAGTTTAAACTATTTTAATCTCTAGTTTAATATTTTTTAACTAAATTTTTTTAATTTATACTCAATTTGATCAATTAAAGTCTAAATTCTAAAAATTTTCAAATAAATAGTAAACCACACCTCTAAACTTAATTAAAATACCAATTAATGCTGAAAATATATTAAAAAACTTACTCAGAGGTAAATTTAAACCTTAGAAATCAAATTTTATCTTCTAATATGAGAAGTCTCAAATTAGTCATAAACTTTAACTTCTTTTTTTTAATTGAATCTTTAGTTGAATGCAAAAATATCACTTGTCAAATGTAAAGAGTGTCAGATAGTATAATTTTATAGTAAGAAATAGAAATTTAATCGATTAAATAATAAAAAAATTAAAAAAAATGAGTAGACACTGTATATTAATTCTCTTAAAACTAAAAAAAACTTACGAATAAATGAAGAAAATAAATGATTTTTTCTATTTAATTTCATATAAATGAGAATAGATTAAGGAAAGATTAGTTTAGCCTTTAAAATATGAAAGAAATAGAGGAGAAAGTATTTAAATTGAGCAAAATTATCTTTTTACAAGTTAGATATTTATTTTCTATTATCAAAACATGATTTTTCATCAAAAAGTGTCGATACTTTTATTTAGGTATTGATACCTTTGGTTAAAATATCAACACTTTTAATTTAAATATCTATACCTTTAGTTTGGGTGTCAAATTTTTTTCAAAATAGTTATTTTCTAGTAAAAGTGTCTATACCTTTGGTCTAGGTATCGACACTTTTGATTTAAGTATTGATACCTTCTAAAAATACTAATTTTTTAACTCTAGTATTGACACCTTTGCCCTTTAGGTATAAAAGTGTCGATACTTTGGTCTTATTACAGCTTCTATTGTGATATTTTTTTGGTCCTCAATTTTAACGCTCTTAATAAACTATTCAAATTTAGTGGTAAACATAAAAATTATAGATAATTATCTTATCCTTTTAAAGGTTTAAGAATCATTCAATTTGAATTTTTTTTTATAAAAAGTTATGATCTAAAAATCAAAGAATATTTAAAATTACGCTATCATCAGATATACTTCGAAAATATACTATTTTATATTAGAAAATAACTTAATTAAGAAAATTAATTAATATAAAAATTGTAGATAATTGATTAATTTTTAAAGTATTAAGAATCATCTAAATTGGAGTTTTATAACTCAAGATATAGTTAAAATACTATAAACTGTTTAAAAATAGAGTCATACTTATTTTGTGTAGAAAAGTATCGATACCTTTCTTGAAGGTATCAATTCCTTTAGTTTAGGTATCGATACCTTTAATTTAGGTATTGATACTTGAAAAATATCATTCAAACTCTTTAAAAATTATCACTCTAATTCTTTTAAAATATCATTCGAGTCTACAGTCTATTTTTAATACATTTTTTCTTTCATTCAAATTTCGATTTTATTCATTCTCTTTTTTATATGACTGTAACTCTATTCTCTTTCAATAAAAGCAAATGTCTCATCAATTGAATTCTTTGATCAACAACAATTTAACTTGAAAGTTTGAGTGCGCGAATGATATCTTAGGGCAAAATTTTTCAAACTCATTAAATCTTTATCAAATCCTTTCAAATCATTTGATAAACTTAATACATAATTAGTAAATTGAACATAAAGAAAAAGCTAGCACCAAAATACGTATTTAATAAAAATAACAAAAATACCCTTAAAGAATAAAATAACGAAAATACCATAAATTCTCAAAATGGGTCTTATATCACTAGTCAAGCAAGTTTTTGTTTCATCTTTTCTTTCTTTCTATTCTCTTTTTTTAACAAAGTTTTCTTTCAAAAATTACATATATTTATTAGAAAGGATGCCAAAAAATACCAAGATATCTTTTCTACTTCAAACTCACAAACAATACTCTTGGATTATAATCAAACTATTTCAATGACTAATAATGGCCAGATGAAATTTACAAAAATGTGTGAAATGAATATTTATTTTTAAATAGGGTTTAAATCACTTTCCTTCCTTCCTTAAGGTTAAGTAAAATTTCACTTAAATAGCAAAAGTAAAACAATATATATATAGTAACTTACCTTTTCTCTTTTTAAGAATATTATTTATAATGACTTTTGTATTCTTATGTATAATAATAAGATTAAATACAATTAGTTATTTCTCTCATATCATTAAAATATATGTGTGTATGTATATTATTAAAAGTAAAAGTTAATTTTATACTCAATAATTAAAATTTAAAAATTTAAAAATTTCAAGTACCCCATCACTAATAATCTAAAAAAATAATTGTAAATTTTACTAAGTTATCATTATTGTTTAAAAATTAAATTTATTTTAATAATAAAATAAGATGAAAAAATTAAAATAAAATTATTGATATTTAATTAATTCTCTATTTTTAACAATAACTAAATGTATATTGCAATAATAAAGAATAAATAAATAATTATATCTAATTTCATTGTTATATTAAAAATATAAAAATAATTATAAATCATAATTTAAAAAACAAGTTTACATTTACACTAGTTAAATGAAATATTACTAAAGCATAAATACAATAATTTTAGCTAGTAACTAACTAAAATTAATGTATGTAGACTTTTACTTGCAAAATTTTGTGCTGGATGGTAATGAAGTTAGAACTTACATGAAAAAGAAATACTTTAAAAGACACTTTTCCTTTCCCTTGAGAGGTTAGTTTAGAAAAGAATCGATCTATCACTTGAACAACTATGGTAAGTAATTAGTTGTTAAGTAAGTTTTTTCTTTGAACAAGATACTAAGTTTTGAAATTATTTACTAAACATTTTAATCATGGAAATTATTAAATATTTAATTGTTATTATGTCTTCAAAATTAAACTAAAATATAATAATTATATACAAATTTAAAAGACTTAAAGACAGTGATCAACATGTATATTTTAATATTCACAATCTTTTTCCATTTACTGACAGATGTCAGTTAGTATTGAAGAAACAGTCGTTCTACAAGTGGGGATCCTTACAAGAATTGCAAACAATTGTTTTACCGAACAATATTGGTTGTCATGGGAGAAAATGAATGTAAATATTTAATATAAGAGATTTCTACAACTACTTTTATGATTTTATGTTTATACACTACAAAATCGATTTTTTTTTTTTATATGAGTAACTGATTACGACGTTAGAGATTACGTAGGTTTCTTAATTTATTAATTAATGTAGTCGTTGATTAGTGTGTGATTTTATTTCTTGCTTTTTCAATCACAAACTAAAATTATTAATTTTTTAAATAATACTAAAAATAATTTATATATTTAACTAATATTAATTTGTTATTGATTATTTAAAACAAGTAGGTCAGTATACAAATTAATTCAATAAATTAATCCATAATATCTTATTATCAGGGTTAGTTCAAGGGCCTTTGTCCAGGGGCCGGCACAAAACGAAGACTATAGTTTTAAATTGTTAATTAGTTCTCAAGCCTTTATTATAATATATAATTTAAAATATCTAAATTTAGTTAAGAATAAATAATGCATACAACGTTACATAATAAATTGTCTTCTTCTTATCATGATTGGACGTACTGAAAGTTTTACTTTAAGACAGTGCTACCCTTTATTTTAAAGACTACTGATCGATCACGGCGTTTCAACAAACTGCTTTAATATATACATACTTCACCGTCAAGATCAGTACCTAATAATACCAATGCTTCAAATGTATCCACGGTCAAGATCAGTACTAAATTATATCTGGTTCATTGTAGGCCATTTTATTTAATCGGTAGAAAGGTCAAATGGTTGAAAGCCATCCAATCCAGACAGGCATGACTTTTGACGACAAAATGCTTCCTTTTTATATATATTTGGTGAACGAACAACAGCAAAAGTAAGCACTTGTGAGTTGTGAAGAGAGAAACATGGGACAAAAAGATATTAATCGTAAAAATAAAAGATGGTCTCTTAATGGAATGACTGCTTTGGTCACAGGAGGAACCAAAGGCATAGGGTAAATTTTTCTTTCTCTTTTCTGTTTTTCTTTCAGGGTTTATTCTTTTTAGTACTCAATAACATTAGAAAGAAATGAAAACATGTTATTTTACGTGTCCTGGATAAAATTCAAAGGTAATGTTTTTTAGCCATTTTTTATTATTACATCCGGTAATTTTCTGTACGATATCGTTAGAACTTATTTCCTAGAATTTTATTATGATCAGGCATGCCATTGTAGAAGAATTAGCAGAATTTGGAGCAATTATCCACACCTGTTCCAGGAACCAAAGTGAGCTCAATGAACGCATAAAAGAATGGGAAAAGAAAGGTTTCAAAGTAACAGGATCAATTTGTGACCTATCATTCCGAGAACAGCGTGAGGAGTTGATGGAGACTGTCTCCTCCAATTTCCTGGGAAAGCTCAGCATTCTTGTAAGTCTATAATCCATCCAAGTTCCAGGAAAACAAATTAGTTTTATATATCAAATTTGAGTACAGTTCTATGTAAATGCATTTTGTCCAGGTAAATAATGCTGGGATATCTGTAGCAAAAGAAATCCTAGAAGTCGATTCTGAAGATTTGTCAAATATAAGGCGCAACAATTTTGAGTCTTCTTTTCATTTGTCTCAACTTGCGCATCCTCTGATGAAAGCGTCAGGAAATGGAAGCATCATATTTATCTCCTCTGTTAGTTCGTCCGTAGCTCTACCTGTCGTTTCTCTGTATGGTGCGTATAAAGGTACGTAAGATTCCAATCAGTTTTCATTCTCTTTTTTCAGAAAATGTTTAATGAGTATGAATTTTATAAATATCTCTGCTAATAAATACAAAACTTTTTTTTTCACCCGACCGTTTTTAGGAGCCATCAATCAAGTCACGAAGAACTTTGCTTGCGAGTGGGCCAAGGATAACATTCGAGTTAATACAGTCGCACCGTGGCTTATTAGGACCCCAATGATCAAACCTCTTGAGGTATTAAACTCTAAAGAAATTATAAATAAGTAAAAAGAAAAAGAAAAAACCGCACTCCCATTGCTTCTTATTCAGTTGTGTGGTACTTCTCCAAGACAACATCAATGATGGTTTAAAATTTCAGAACACAATTTTAGTATCAACAAGCATTGAACTGCGGCCCATTTTGAATATCATTAAATGGGCATTTAAAATGAAATAGTAATAGATCATAAAATTCTATTATAAGTTATAATATTTTATCTTTATTTTTTAAATATAATAATTAGTTATTTTTTAAAATAAAAATCATTTTGACTTAAGGTTAAGTTTTCTCATATTTAAAATTCAACTTGTATTCCAAAATTAATATTTTACCTGAACTTAAAAAAATGATTTTTCACTACACTGTTAATTAATATTCTTACTATTGCATATCAAGTAAAATGTCAAATGAGTTTAATATGTTGGACCAACTTCCAGATAAATTCTATTTTTAATCTAAGATTGTATTAAAAAAAAAAATTTCAATCCAAATCCAAATCCTATGCACTAAACATGATCATACTGTAAAAAACCATTAGTGCTGAACAAGTTTTTCTCCTGCTAATATATACTACTTTTAATATTTCATTTTGTAAAGAAGATAACGTTGAACAACTAGGCAATTATCTCTTTTGTTTTCAGGACCATCCCGCTGGGAGGGACTTTCTGAATAGCTTACTACGCCGGACACCTATCAGCCGTACAGGAGACCCTGACGAGGTTTCCTCGTTGGTGGCATTCCTTTGTCTTCCAACTGCATCATACATAACAGGACAGATTATTTATATCGATGGAGGAGTGACCGTCAATGGAGGGGCATTTGACGCAACTCTAAATTAGAAAAGACGATCTTTGTTTTCTTGCTTCCATTCCCAGTTACGCAAGATCTCTTTTTCTTTTTAATGATTGAAACCGTATTCGAATGTTTATTATTAATTATGAAACCAACGTTATTTTGGTGGCATTAACGTTTGACCGCTTTTGTTGCACCCTTTTTTATAAATTTAGTACGGTTTTTATAATGAGATAATCACTATAGTCAGATGGTAAACAGACGTATTTTAGCTTGGCATATTTTTATCTTTTTCAAAAATGCATATTCGCAATTTTTATGCAATTTTATTTTTATAATTTAGTATGTATTAAATATAGTGATAAATATCAAATAGACTGATAAAATCATGAATTATTCTTTATTTAAAATTTAAAAAAAAATAATAATAATAATAAAAGTGTTACGATCGTATCCATAATAAAATGAGTTTAACATATTATACTGATTTTTTTTTTATTAATATTAAAATATATTTATTTCAAATTCATCCCTTATCTTTCTTTTTTCGCCTTTAAGCTTTTAAAAGCTTCTAATCTTTGAAAATAAAGAAATCAAAGATTGAATTTTGAAATTTTAAGTTTTCTAATCTTTGAAAATAAAGAAATCAAAGACTGAATTTTGAAATTTTAAGTTTGAATTTAATTAAAAGTTAAAATTGGTGTATCAAGTAAAACCCAAAATAACTATATTCACTTCTATGCTTTTATATGATTTATTTTTATGGAATATGATGCTAGGTGACTGTTATGATGAATAATTAAGAAAATTAATAATTGTTTAATTGTTGATGGGTTAAAAGATTTAATTAATATGAATCATATTAGAGTTTGATTGATTCATATTAATTAAATCTATCCAGAAAATCTCATATGAACAATGTATAAATTATAAGCCCTATTTTGAATTTTACTGTCCTAATTTATGCAAGGTTTTTTTTGAATGAAACTAGACATATAAGGTTAGATTATGTTTGAAAATTAGCCTTAATCACGTTAGTTTGTGTAATACTCAATATTTAAGTTTAAAGATATTTTTGTTATTTCGCTAAATTAAGAGTATTTTTGTTATTTTAAAAATCTCATATTTGTGTGATATTTTTAATTAAATAAGATGATATTAACATATATAAATGTTTAGAGGAGTTTTAGAAGAAGTTAGTTAAGTTTAAAAAATTCTTGCGAGATATTATTTGCATATTCGAACTTTTAAATTAAATTTTTTATGTTAAGAGATCAAATTTATAATCTGTTTATTTTTATTAAAAAAGAACAGAAATATGATTGTATAAAAATAAGAATGAGTGAAATCAAAGTTAAAATAAAAGAGAAATTAGTATTTAAGGTTGACTGTGAACTTGGATAATATTTTCAGGGGTTCGAGTGAAATTTATGTATATGATTAATTAAAAAGTATTGATACATTACTTCAAATGTATCAATACATATGCATGGGTGATAAAACTAAAAGGCGTAAAACATGCAGAATCTGTCTTTTTAAGCAGTCTATAGTATTTTAACTATGTCTTGAGTTATATAACTCTAATTTAGATTATTCTTAATTTGTTAAAAAGATGATTCAATTACTTAAAACTTTTATGTGATTACTTCCCCTGATTAAGTCATTTATTAGTTTAAAATAATAGATTTTAAAGACTCATTTAGAAATAGGATAATCCTAAATAGCCTTTAGTTTTCATAGATTAACTTTTTATAGAAATATCCAAATCTAGTTTAGCCATTGATAAATTAAAAAAGTTATCTACAATTTTTATGTTTATAGCTAGGTCTAAACCATTCATTATAAGTCAAAACTAAGGAAAAAAAATTATTTCACAAAAGAAGCCGCAAAGGAATGAGTGATAATATTCAGTACTTGAAAGTATCGATACTTTCACTTCTAAGTATCGATACCGTTAGTGTTGTATGTCCTAAAATCATTCATATTGTTAGTTTTGGACAACTTGTATTGAGTTACAGTAATAAGAATATGTATTATACATATTTTATTAATAAAAAAAGTATTTCAATTCATGTGTATACAGTGCTTCTTTTATCCAATCATACTAAAGATAAAATATACATGTAAATCATTTAAAATAATTGAATTATCTAAATTATTTCCTACAGACGTAATATTAACTGAGCATTGATAATACATAATAGATACACTGAATATTTTCAGTGAATATTATGAGATGATATTAGTGCAAGTGATATGATAGTCATATCATTAGAACATTAGTGTAGAATAATAGTTAGAGAACTATTATTTAAACATGATCAAAGTTATGCTAAGTCACAAGAATATATAATGTCAATAATTTATCATTAATTTATATAAGGATGTTAACTACTTCTCAGACTTTGGACATCATGATTGTCAATCGATATAGATGCACATAATTTATATAGTGTATAAATACGAGACTAATCATGTCTTGTATACAGAAGCAGATTTGATGATGTGTTATTTATATTGATGAGCAAATAACTGTCAAAAGAAATCTATTGATTCGATATAGTGAATTTTGAGATACTGTTGACTCGATCTAGATTTGAATTTTCAGTCAGATATTAGTAAACGAGTAAAATCAAAGTCTTTGATAAAAGCATAAATATTATATGAAGAGTTCGTAGTGAAAAGTTCAGCTATTATTAATTAATTATCTGAATAAAACTAAATTAAGAATTTTGATATTCGTGAGTCCTAATTTGATTGGAATTAGACGAATGGAAGGAGGTTATTCACACAAAATTTATAATTAAAAATAAAAGTTTGATAAAAAAAATTTTCATTATGAGTTAGGGCCTATATCACATTGTTAGATAGCAATCATAGTTATTGAGCATTTGAATAGTTTGAAATAAAATTAATGAGATTAATTTTAGCTCACAGTTAACATCATAGTGAAACTGAGAGGTCACAAGATAAATTTGAGATTATTCTTACTATAAAAGAAAATAAATAATATTCGCAAAAGAGTTAATACTCTCGAAGATATTATTTGATCAAAAATCGTAAATAATTTACATGTTAAGTTGTTTAATAAAAAAGAACTTAAAAATTGACCTTATTATTATTTAAAGTAAATCACAATATTCTATAAATATTTAGATATTTAAATAAAATTCAAAATTAATTTATAAATTTTAAAAATCGAAGGATTTAAATAATATTTTATAGTTAGGGGTCTGAATAATATTTTTTAAGTAAGGACCTAAATGATATTTTTTAGGTAAAAATCTTAATGATATATTGTAATCAAGGGGCCTCAGTGATATTTACTATAAAAATTAAAAAGAAAGTAGAATGTTTCTACTTTCTTCCATGGCTAATTTGATTAGTTTCTCCTCTCCTCTTTTCTGCTTTTGTTCTCTCTCTCAGATTAGCTAAACAGTAAAAAATTAAAGGCGTTTAATTTTTTAAAAGTATCACATCATTGGTACTACACTTCATCGATAAATCACTAAAAGTTAGTGATTATAAATTAAATTTATTTAATTTATAAAAAATATATATATATGATTTTATACCTTGTTATAATTGTTATTTTTACTGCATTTTGTAATTTGCATGTGATCACACACATAGAGCAAATACATAGGCTGAAAATTGAGAAATTAACAACAGTACTAATACTAAAAATAAAAGTATTGATACCTACATTCAAAAGTATGGATACATTCTGCAAAAATAAGCATTTTAAGAAGAGTTTGACCTCCAGATCAAATGTATCGATACTTTGATAAAAGTATCAATACATTTTGACAAAAATTACGTCTTAATTAAAGAAAAATTAAATATATCAATACCTAAGGTAAAGATATCGATACCTTAGGTATAAGATATCGATACCCAATTAGATTTATCAATACTTTTATACAAAATAACACGTTATGGTCATAGAAACTAGATTTTTTTAACTTATAAAAAGTCCATTTTATCTAATCTAGGATCTCTACCATTCCTTCTATATTTTTAAGATTAACTCAGTCTTTTTTCAACCTCTTTGTATTTAAATGAAACTAAATAGGCAAATCCTCATTATTTCTTTTCTCTTCATTGTAACTCATTCACAACTTAAGAAAAACCCTACACAGAGACTATAAACTTCAATTTCTTTCTCATTTTACCTATTAAACTCTCGTTTTTTTCTATAAAACCCTGGTATTCAACATTCTCTATGAGTAAAGACTAGTATTTTCTCAGTTAAACAAGGATTTTAGTATAATAGATAAGCTAGGGTTTGAGAATGAAATTAAAAATTTTTATGCTAGAGGAATAGCTCAGAATCTACGAGTTTTAGACAACTTATTAGTAAGATTTATAACCCATTTGAATTTATTATAAGCTTAATAGAGATTATAACCTATGATTTATCATACATTAAGAAATTTTCGAACTTGAGTTTTAAATTGATCAATTAAGCATGCATTTAAAGAATTTAACAAGGAAATATGAAAATAAAAGTTATAATAGCTTAAATTATGAATTTGATAAAGATTAGTAAATGGGTATTATATACTAGTACTCATTCAAGATTATTTTTTATTTAAATTTAAGTTAATTTATGAGATTTATGAGATTATTATCTTATGTGTGACTTAGACATTGAGAACTCGAATGGTAAGACTTCGAGACATGAAGAGTAGAGAGAGTGTATATCCTTTCTATTATATAAGTAGATTTTCTTTATTTTAAACTATTTTTAAAATATTAATAATATATATAAGAGGCATTGAATTTATTATGATGATAGAGACTAAGAGAAAAGCTCCTTATTTGTGAATTTTTATAAAATTATAATTATTTATAGTGATATTTTCGTTATTTAGATATTGATATATTTGAAAGATTAAAGGCTGATTTTGATTTTAATGTTTATATTTTGATTCTTTTTGTCATGTAAACTCTAGTAATTTATATATATTATGATATTGAATATATTATTTTTACATATGATGGATTTACGTTATCTTTGGTCAGAGAGCCATTGCTACGAATTTGATTTGATTAATGATATGGATGCTAAGGAGGTCATGGCCATAAGAACAAATACTGTAACTACAGGGAAGTAATTTAGTGACGGACCTATAAAGAGGCCGCCTGGATGAGTGTGCATCAGCGGGGCTGGTAGAAGAGAAGTGGTGACCTCATTTGTGGTAGAGTAGTCCGTTGACAGAACTATAGAGAATAATCTTGTGATGATTCACAAACTACTATAAGCCGACATCAATAATAGGTTAGAATATTATAAAGAATCATGCATCACGAGTTTATTATATAAATTATATTTTTATCAAATATATCATTATTTTACTTATAAACTATATTTTATTTTATGAACTTTGTTGTTTTAATTGCATGAAATTTCACTGACGACTCAGATTACTCTTAGCCAGAATAAATATCAAAAAAATATCTTACTCAATGACTTTTGATGTTATTTTGACTTGTATTGAATAAATATATTTTATAAACTCCTTCCTAAATATTTTTTTTGATGTGTTACCACTTTTAAATACTATAAATATCAATATATGTCTTTTTACTCATTCATATAGTATATTCCCATATATTCATCCCACCCTTCCCCTCCCCATCTTTTACAGTTTCAGGAGATTGAGAGTAGGATAGAGGGCTCGCTAATGGTGATGATTGATCTAAAGATTAGAGTTTTTTGGTAGTATTTTCTATTAATTTACTAGTTTGTTTTTAGTTCGTTGGAAAAATATTTTTATAAACTTTAGTATATACATGTATGCATATATATAATTAAAATTTTCTTTTAAATATTATGATTTAAATATAAACTATATTTATAATATATTTTTGATATGATTATAAATATCTCGGAGATTTATATATTTTATGAAATCATTGAAATCACTTTTTTTTAAAGTATATGAGTTATGTTAAATAGTAAATAGGTACTTGATTAATTTTACAGGTCTGAAAAACATATTCAAAGTTTTGAGTGTGTCTCAAGGATTCGTGATAATTGTCACATGTGGATCCTACAGACAAAAGCATGACAGTGTACATTCAAGATTCAAGGCAGTGATTACAATATGACAATGGTACAGGACAACATATCACTGAATAGCAAGTAATATTTTGAGTATAACTTGATACATATTTTAAATTAGCTCATGAATTAAGTACTATTAAAAACTAAACTTAATAAGATTTTTAATACTATATTACTGATTATGCCTATTAACTACTAATATATTATAATGGAAATCAAAATTTGTTGTTTATTTAAATTTTTATTTAAACAAATGCAATCATATAATTAATAATGCACAGGATAGCTTTGTCCTAATTATCATTACTAATATATTATAACGGGAATCAAAATTTGGTACTGATTTAAATTTTTATATAAAAAAATGCAATTATGTAATTAATAATGCAGACAATAGCCCTGTCCTTAACAATGCCTACCAATGTATTATAACTGAAATCAAAATTGGTATTAATTTAAATTCTTATTTAAACAAATGCAATTATATAATAATGCAAAAGATAGCTCTGTTCTGATTATGACTATTGATATATTATAATGGGGATCAAAATTTGTTACTGATTTAAATTTTTTATTTAAACAAATGCAATTATCTAATTAATAATGCACAAGATAGCTTTGACCCTGACATTGTCTACTAATATATTATAATAAGAATCAAAATTTGGTATTAATTTAAATTCTTATTTAAACAAATGCAATCATGTAATTAATAATACAAAAGATAGATCTATCCCTACTAATGCCTACTAAAATATTATAATGGGAATCAAAATTTGGCATTGAGCTAAATTTTTACTTAAACAAATGCAATCATGTAATTAATAATTAATGAATAATAATATAATAAAAAATAAAGGTGTGTTCAACTTTTTAAAATGTTTAGGTTAATGTAAATAAGCAAAAAAATTTAATTCTATAATATGAGTCATAATTTGCATTAGTAATATTTACAAATAAATAAGTGTGCATAATACATAAAGATGACAAATGGGCTAGTTCAGCACGGGTTTGGCACCTAAATGTATTAGCCTAGCTTGGCTCAGCCCATGAAAAGCAAAAGCTTGACACGACATGGTCCATTTGGTGGACTGTGCCGAGCTGAGAGGTTAAGTCTACCGGTCAAGCTTGGCACGAACCTATGACAAACCCAAACTTGGCATGGCCCATGATGGACTTTGGCACAACTTGTGTTATTTTCACGGGTAGCCAGCCCTTTGCCATTTAGTAATTATTGTAATATATATATATATATATGACAAAAAAATTTAATTATTTATTACTTTTAAAAAATTGTATGAATGTAAGTTGTATTTTTCTTAAATTTTAATTAATGTCAATAAGTTCAATTTCTAATAACCATGAATAAAATAATATATATTTATAATATACAATAAAATACAAATTAAAATTAAAATTTAGATTAAATTAAACTAATTTTTTATTCAATACAATTAAATAAAAAGTAAAACTTGTTTTATCAATTTAATTAGTGAATTTTATTGAAAAATTTGTGTCATTATATAATATATTATATATATTTGTAATTTTATATATTAATTAACTAATTATCAATTTGAATATTTAAAAATTAGAACATTTGATTAGGATATAATTAAAATATAGTTGATTATTAAAATATATTTATCCATTAAAATTTAAATATAATATTAAATTACTATATTTTATTTTTGATTAATAAAAATAATAAAATAATATTTATAAAAATTATTAATATAATTAATATATCATTTAATTATTGTATGATTACTCGAATTATCTAATAAATTTTCGTAAATTTACTTAAATAACTATATATGTTAATATCTTCATATTATTTTGCTTATAATTAAGTATAATCGATCATTACTTATTATGTTTTGATAATTTTATATTTAATTGATATCAATTAATAATTAATATAATTATCTATTACAAATACTTAAATTGTTCCTATAAAATATATACTATAATTAAAATATAATTAATTATTATAATTTATTTATTTATTTGTCAATAAATTAAATTTTAATTGTTTATAATTATAACTTGTACGTTATAAATATATTATTATCAATTGTCACTCAAATTTTAAAATTATAATTTAATTTATAAATTTTATAAATTATTTGAATTTATTAAATTATGATAAATTAAATATTTTATTTGATAATGGGATACTAGACTCAAGTAAATTATGATAAATTAAATTATATTAAAATTCTTAGCGTTGGACTCAAGACAAAATTATGACGAGATCATTACTAAGTCTACGTAAATCCAAATCAATAGTCTTGTTTGGCTAGCAACGATTAATAATATATGAGATAAATAAATAGGATAATTATTCTGATCCAACGAACTTTCATAAGTGTGAGAAACGATAATCAAAATCTGTCATTTTGTTTTGTTAAACATTGTACAACGTATTATATTGCGTCTCAAAGTATTAATTTTATTTTGTCAAATATTATACAAGATATGACGTTATATCCAAAATCATTAATTCTTTTGTGTCAAATATTATACAAAATATTACATTACATCTTATATTTTACCAGATTATTCTATAACACCGACCTGAAATTCGGTTGTTTCGGGCTTAAATAAGTGACCTATCGGTAAATCAATTATTTTTAATTGAAATATAAACCCAATAAATTAATTATTACATAACATAAATTCAACTTTGATTGAAAAACAAAATTATTAAATTATCACGTGTACAAAATTTTGATGAAATTCAAAATAACAGATATATTATATATTATCTAATATAAATTTAAAATATTTTCTTAAATTTATATTAACTTGAAATATAAAATATAAAATTTGAAATGTAAAAATTAAAACAATGTAAACTTAGAATCATACTCCAAGTTTTGTTACATAATATTTGAGTATTTTAAATTCGACTTGAATAATATATATCAGAGGGTAGATGCACAAATATGCTGTACTATAATCAATTCTTCTTCAATGATACATATTGATACACAAAATGAGACTGAGCAATGTATAAGTTAAGATACAACAAGGTCGACTTTGAACATCACACAATAATAATTTAACATGTACTACACACCGAGAATCTATAAACATAAAGAAAGCTCAGAATAACTGATTACTTGACAAAGAAACTTCAATATTTAAAATAGAGTTCGGTAAAATGATAGCACATAAGAAAGAGAAAAGAGAAAAAATCAATAAGAAATAACCTTTTAGGTGATAGTTTGTTTTTTAAAAAAATAGAGGTACAAGTGAAAAAAACAATTAAAAGTAATTAAAAAAATCTCTTTTTCCATTAAATTTAACTTTTTTTTTATAAATATTACTATTCTATCCTTTAAATTTTTTATGTGAGTTTTTAGGAATGATATTGACACTCGCCTTTTATAGAAGGTTTGTGAGTAGTCTTTTATTAATCAATTACATTATAATTATTACATAGTATTTTCTTGACTTTTATGATTAACACAGTAGAGATTGTTTGACGTGCTATGGTGTCATATAAACTTTAATAAGCCATTATAGTTATAAGATTTGACACTTGATCTTCTTTGATATTTATTTTTCCTATTTTTGGGTTTATAGTTGTTGAAGGTGAACTTGAAGGTAATGAATGACATCTATATGAGATTTTTACTTAGGATAAGCATAAGGACATATCCTCAAATGTAGCTTTTAGCATTGTAGAAAAAATCCTAACACTCCTTAAGTTTAATTGATGTACTTTATTAAAAGGCTATCTCAAAAGATTTAAATAATATTTTAGATCAAGAGTCAAAATAAAACATGTCAATAAAATTTGAGCCTTCAAAAGTTTTTTTTTTTTTTAAACAATATATTTCAGTGTTTTTCTTATAATTCTTATTTTAAAAAAACTTATAAAATACAATAAAAAATAAGAGAATTTTAGAACATTTGTACCAACAATTGAAGAGATAATGTTACATAGTTCAAAAATTTATAAAAATATACAATACGCTTAAATATACTATTGTCTACTTTCAAGTTTCAACTGAGAATGTTACAACCGAAAGCATGCCGTTTCAGAACATCAATTGTCTACTTATCAACGGATTATGACCCTATTGATTATTCAAATCTTTCCCTTTTGCTAAAATTTTTATTTTAAAAAAAATTATAAAAAAACAATTAAAAAGTTCAAAAGTAAAATAAAAAAGAGAATTTAAAATATTTGTACCAATAATTAAAGAGTAATACTGCATATTCTAAATTTATATTCTGTATTTGCCTCTTAAATAATGTGGGATTATCAATGAGTAAATCAAAATTAAGGTACAAATTTAAAATAAAGAAAAAAACAAGTAAATACCTAATGTTTAAATTATTCAATTAATTAAATCTAATAATTTTAAAAATATTTATAAAAATATTAATTTATTAAGACAATAACTCTTATAATCATATAAAATAAATAAATAATTTATGATCTTTCAAATTTTTATTATAAAATAAATAAATTTATATTTTAATTATAATATATTATAAAACATTAGTTGTTAATATGTTATAAAATAAACAATTAATATATTATATTTATTTTATTAAAATTTAAGAATTTAATAATTATTTACTCTAATTATTTATTATTATATAAATTATAAAATTGTTATACTAATAAATTACGATTTTAATTAATTTTTAAAAATTAAACATTAAAAGATTGTGCGAGAACATTACTATTAGTGCACGAGGCCGTATTCCTAAAATAAATGCACATGGCCATACTCATACATTATCTTTTAAGGAAAAAGACAAATATTTTCATGATTTTTTTTTGTTAACAAATTTGTGACAAAAATTCTTATGATTCTTGAAATATCATTTACCCCTTACGGAAATGTTTGTGATAAATATATAAAAAAATATTAATTTTTATCATATAAATTTTTAATTTTTATTATACAAATTTCTTAATAAAATTAATAAATTATATATTTATTTATATTAAATAATTCTTACTTGAATAGATAAATTATTAAATTATTTTTTAAATATAATCTTTAGAACTATATAACATTGAATGAAAATAAATTATTAAATTATTTTTTAAAAAATAAAAATATTTTAAATTTTCAAAACTTATATTTATTTGCTTTTATTTTTAATTATAAATTTTAATTATAATTTATCTCATCTAATTTTTTTTGTCTAAATATAGCATATTTAATAATTTAGACTAAGTTAAAATCATAACTTTTAATTTATCCATAAGTTATAGTATTTTAAAATTAATTTTATTAATTTAAATATTAAAAATTATATTCTAAAATATTTGAGTTAAACTCATTAAATGTATTAAACGACTATAATACTATAAAAAGTTTAATATATAATTTTATATTTATAAGCACTTCAAAAATAAATTTATTAAATAGTAATTTAAGGGTTAAATTTTTCAGTGTTTATTCTTATCTATTTTTTATTTTTAATTATAATTTGCTATATTTATCTTTTTTGTCCTAATATATAATTTGTAAAATTTAAATTAATAGATTTAATTTTAAAATATTATAAATTATGAATAAATTATAAATTATGAGTTCAACTTGGTTTAAATTTTAGAATATTATAAATTATAGACAAATCATAAATTATGAGCTCAGTTTAATTTAAATTATTAAATACGTTATATTTAAAAAAAATTAAATAAAATAAATTATAATTAATAATTAAAAATAAATGTGAATAGGTATAAATATTAAAAATTTAAAATATTTTTATTTTTTAAAAATAAATTAATAATTTTTTTAATTTATATGATTTTAAAGCTTATATTTAAAAGGTACTTTAATAATTTGTTGGTTTGAATAGAAGTTATTTAATATAAATAAATATAAAATTTATAGATTTTATCAAAAAATTTATGTGATAAAAATTAAAAATTTATATGATAAAAATAAAAAAATTTATAATAAAAATGATTACTTTTATATTTAATAAAAAATATTTATCATTGTTTTTAAATTATAAAAATATTTACGATAAATATTACAATAAGAAAAGTAAATGATATTTCAATATTTTAGGAGAGAATGCTTAAGCTAAGTAACCTTTATTTAAAGGCAAATTTTAGTACCCGTCACTTGAAAAACCATGAAGCTTGAAGGAATCAAGATTAAAGAAACGAAACAGAGGTTAATTAAAAGTTCTTAAAGGCAAGTTTTGATAGGCCTCCTCGCTCGAAAGACCAAGAAGCTTAAGCTAACAAGTAAGAGTCTAACAATAGCATTTAAAACTAAGTTTTAATAAATCTAATCAAGTCACAGTCATTGTTTTTGGTTTGGAAAGATTACATTATAGCAACAATATCCCTTGCCACAAAAATAATATTAATTCTTTTAGTGTCTTGCAGAGAAATCCTGAAGAACAGGCTAGGACGAAAACGTCTTTTAGATAGAACTCCAATCCAGTGCCCTGGAGAACCCAATGAGGTTTCCTCGCTGGTAGTGTTTCTTTGCCTTCCCGCTGCTTCCTATATAACTGGACAGGTTATATGCGTTGATGATGGATACACTCTGAACGGTTTTCCGTATGAAAACTAGAACACAAATGCCCCCGTTGCTACTTCAATTATGTTTTTCTGCTTTATTTTATTGATAATATTTATGATCTTTCAAGTCATTATTTGATTGCATCACATAAGCTTGGGTTTCGATTGAGATTGTAGTACTATAAAAATATAACAAAAAAAATGTAGATAATGTTGGCCCCCTCCCCCCTCGCCCCAACACTTGACCTTACCTGACTGGAGCTCAGCGCAACTGAGAGGTGATGATGAGTTCTCAACTCATTCCGACCTTTTCTCCTCGAACACTAAAATTTTTTCTTTGTGCACAAAGGGAGTAATCACCTGAACTAGCTCGAGTGACTACAAGGACGAGCGGTAAGAGAAGTGTTCTCAAGTTCGATTCTTTGGGGGCTCAGCATGAGTGGGCTCTCGTGCCACTGTTGCAAAGGATTGCAAGGCCCAAGCGTTGAGGTGTTATGATCTCACAAAAAAATCGGCCTTTTTGTTATAATCGCACTGGACCTGCAACTCTTGTCTATGTGTCTCTACACATCAAGACCCAGACTCGTACGAGTTTACAACTCATATCAGACCCCCAAAAAATCGAACCGTCGACTTACTTCATAAGTAGCGTAATATGATCGTCCTTATAACCACTCGAGCTAGTTCGATTTTTTGGGAGTCTAGTATAAGTTGTGAATTTGTACGAGCCTGGGCCTTGATGTGTAGAGACACGGAAACAAAAGTTGCAGATCTAGTACGGTTCTAACAGATAACACTGATTTTTTCTTTTTTGAGTTCTATTCATTTTTCCGGTTAGTACTCCGTTTCCATCAATAATCTCAGTAAATGGGCAAGAGTTCTAAAATTAATTTTATTGAAAATGGTCTGAATGGTTCAGGATGACAAAAACGATGGGCTTACAACTCAAACCAGCAAACACAACACATTTTGGCTATGCACTACTGACTCAAACCAGTAAACAATTCGTGGAAAATAAAGTCTTTGTTACCAAAATAAGACAACATAACGTGCGAGAAAAATCACCAAAAACAAACTCTGCCCCAAGATTACAATTGACTGGTAGTGGTTGATGGTGTTTTTTAATTATTTATACAATAATATTTACAGCATAATTGTGATAATATTTAAATTAACATAATATTAAGATTAATTAAAACTTTAAGTTTAAATTTTATTAATTTTTACGAGTATAATTGTGTTTTAGGTAACCATGGCTGTTAGAGAATTGCTATCTTTGTCTCCACAACTTCAAATTCTCTCTTTTGTTTCCTTAGCAACTTTTCAATAACTCTCCCAAAATTAAAATTTAGTTAAATATATATTTTAATCATATTAATTTTAAAAATACTTATGTAAACTTTATTTGTTACTTGATTTTTGAAATTCCCCTTTCACATTCATTTATTATTTTAGATATTCTCCAACTCTTTTCTCACTTATTTCTTCCCCCTAATCAAAATCACAGAATTAAAGTTATGTCCTGAGAATAACGGGTCCGTTGACGCACTGTCCAATAAAGAAATAGGTATTTGATGACTTCCTCGTCATCAAACCACCTATATAACAAATGAATGAACAAAGCAACGGTAAGGATTACGCCACGCGTCTACACAGTACCGAGTAATGGATATCCAAACCTACAACAAGAACGAGAACGTTTTCAAACGATTGAATAATAGATTACATGGAATCCTTCTCTTCGATTAAAATATAATGAAGAAGTTGTGGATCCACCGTGTGGTAGCAACCGGATAAGCTTGGAAATTGAGGAAGGTCTAACCTATCTTCCAGAAATTTCGAAGGAACTCGTGGCGTAGAACGAATAATCAGAAAGCACGGTCATGATTACGCCACGTGTATTGATGTTTATTTGGCATCCAACGTGGCATATGCCATTTCCCAGTCAGTGATGCGGAGACTACCCCACTTTGATTGAAGACTCTCCGTTAGTAGTTAGACTTTAAGATTCTCATTTACCGTTTAGTACTTTCTCTCCTCGGAAGGGCAAATCTTTGACAGAGAGATAGATTGATAGCCTGAGTTAAGTCGTGCGTGTTTTCTGTTGATTTGGTCTTCGAAATCTGTTTGTTCGGATGGAAATGAATGAGAGTAGTAAAGAAGAGGATGTCAAAACGGAGGAATGTAAAGAAAATGTGGTCTATTCGTGGGGATATTTTCCAGGAATTTCGCCGGAGAAATCGCCGATTCTCTCACCTCTTCCGTTCCGGTTACCAGGCGGTGATTCGTGGAAGGACGTTTGTGGAGGTGGATGCGGATTTGCTCTCGCCATTTCAGGTCAATTATGTGTTTCTGAAGCTTGGTCAAGTGATTGAAGTTCTGGTCTGAAGTTCTTCTACTTTTTTTTTTTATTGAAATAAAATTACTGAAATTTTGGAGTATATCTACTAACAGTTTACTTAGGGTTGTAAATAGTTAATATTCTGAAATGTTTCTCATGTGCTTGGTCGTTAATATTAGACTCTGGAAAGCTGATAACGTGGGGATCGGCGGATGATGAAGGTCAAAGCTACTTGACTTCAGGAAAGCATGGGGTAATAAAGTGATCTTCTAATGTATAAAAGTTGTTTCTTATATTTCGCTGTTTAATTGACATAGCGTTCTCTTTCTGCGCCACATTATTAAGGAAACTCCAGAACCGTTTCCTCTTCCTACTGAGGCTTCAGTGGTGAAGGCCGATGCTGGTTGGGCCCATTGTGTATCAGTTACAGGTATCTGATTTTATCTTGTCTAGTCGCACAATTGTTGTGGAGCGATTAAATTTCTTAAACAAAATCAAAATGCAAATCATAGAAAGGATACGCCTTTCATCAATCAATTGATTTAGTTTTGACAATTTGCGGCTAAATTAATGCCTGCAATAATAATACAAGGAAAAGTTGATCCTGTAATAATATTTTGGGAAATGCCTATTTTGTTATTGCAGCAGCATAACCGGGAAATAAGTAAACGACATTTATTCACTTTTAGCTAAGAGATGGATTTTTGAAATCTAGGTATCGGTTTTCAGTTCATTAGTTCATAGTTCTGTTTCTGCAATGTTTCAGTTTGAGTGGAGTCCAAATAATCTTTTGTTATTTCTTAATGTGCAGAAACAGGAGAACTATACATATGGGGATGGAAAGAGTGCGTTCCCGCTGCAAAAGTCACTCGTAATTTGGCTACTGAGGGAGGCTTTCAAAAAGATACTGTTGGAAAACAAAGTATACTGACAAATGAACATGGTAATTTTCTATTACACATATTGTCTTAAGGAAAAATCAGTGCCTTGCATTGTTTGGTCTAATGTTTTAACGGTTAAAATGTTCACCATTAGCTCAAGGTCTCAGAACTCTAATGTAACTGGTGGGACAGGATCTCATTGTGACAGCAAAAAGGCTGGAGATGAAGTTGTAGAACGGAGAAAAACATCAGCTGCTAGAGAAGAATCTGAAAACCCGGAATGCAATAATGATTTTTTCACCATGTCCCCTAGTCTTGTGACTCCAAGCCCTGCAGTGAAATCACCACAGTTGCTGCTGGTGGACGCCATACTTTAGTGCTATCAGGTAAACCAATAACGTCTTGGGTCAGCACAGCCCAAACACTTAATGTTTTCAAGTTTAGTCCTCTTTTCTTTCTGGTCACACTACATAGTTTTGTAGGTTGTAGAATGTACGAAGCTGTTGGAAGATTTTTGATGTAAAGCAAGACACCTGATGCATCATATTTTTACCAAAGTTTCAGATATGGGACAGGTGTGGGGTTGGGGCTATGGAGGCGAAGGGCAGCTTGGTTTGGGCTCCCGGATAAAAATGGTGTCAACTCCTCTCCTAATATATTGCATCGAGGCTGTTGCTTCGGGCAAAGATAAGTCCTTTGTGGTTCATCAACGAAGTATGAACTCAACTGCAAATGTCGCTGGAAGTTATGTGAAAGGAATTGCATGTGGAGGTCGGCATAGTGCACCGGTAACAGGTCAGCATTTCATGGCTGACTTTTTAGTCATCATAATGCCAGAAAACATGTTAAGTTCTTCCAAATGGGAGAGAGGTTCACTGGACTGGTTTGTTATGGACGCAAGTTATGCATGTTCTATGTACTGATGTTAGGCATGATTTATGTCAGATACCTTTTATCTCGTAGGTAGATAGATGGATTTACTTGCTTTGGTTGATGATGTCTTTCTGGCTGGTCGTGTTGAGATATGGTGGATTTATTAACTTGGTACTGATTAGAATAGTATCTTGACTTGTGCTTTCCCTTTCCCTTTCTTATGTTGTAGATACAGGAGCATTACTTACTTTTGGCTGGGGCCTTTATGGACAGGTGAGCTAAATATTCGACTTGTGCTTTGTCTTGAATTGAGTGATTGATGGAATTCATTTTGCATACAATAATCACAGAGGCTCTCCTGTTACAACCGCTTGGATTGGGTAATTCTTAAAAAAGGCTGACATCTGGATATGACTTAAAAGAAAAATGTAGGTACTGGTACTCAGAAACTGTAGTTTTCCTTTCTTGTGGCCTCTATACTTTATGCTGCATTAGAGCTGATGCCTAGGGATGATTGGACTTTAATAAAATGGTTGAATACTGGATCTTTTGTCCTTATCAATTTGTCTGGAGGATTAACTTTTTTTCTTGCTGTTGTGTACTTGGGCTATGCATCTGCATTTTAGTTGAGCTATCCTGTACTTATTCATTTTAATTCTCAGTGTCCCTGACTAAGTTGTCTTTTATTATCACATTCTCCAAATGTAGTGTGGGCATGGAAGTAAAAATGATCAGCTGAGACCAGCTTGTGTCTCTTCTTTAATGGGTGTTCAAGTAGAGCAAATTGCGGCTGGGCTGTGGCACACCGTATGTTTATCAGCTGAGGGTCGTGTATATGCCTTTGGTGGAAATCAGTTCGAACAATTGGGAACTGGAGCTGACCAGGCTGAGGTACATCCTAAAAGCTATGATCTGGTTATTTTAGCTGCCATTTCCATCTGCAAGGTGGATGAAATTGGGTGGTGGGTTCTTCAAAGCCTAGTTAGTAGTAGAGGTTAAGCAGTCCAATTTGCATTAGAATCTATCCTTAGACATTACTACATGCTTTGACATTTGTGATATTAATCAAAGGATTTTCATATATTACTCAGACTGTCCCTAAGCTTTTGGATGCTCCAAGTTTGGAAAATAAGCGCGCAAAAGTAGTATCTTGCGGAGCACGACATAGTGCCATGCTAACAGGTATCATCCTTTTGCTGATACTTGGACTGTGCACAAGGTCATACTGGCCAGTTGACCTAAACGAGTCAAGCAAACGAATTCTATATGTTCTTGCAGACTTTGCTCATCTGCACTTTTTCGGAGTAATGCATGCTTGCCTCGGGGAAGAACTAGAAGTTTTTCAAGTTTTTCACTATACGTAGTTGATATAGAACATTTTTGTTTTCAACAGTAAACATTCTATCACCTTAACATGTCAGATCGTGTTTACCTCATCTTGGCTTGTCTATGGACAAGAAAACAATTGTGCTTGTCATCACTTTTGTTGAAGATGACGGCTGCATCTCTGCAAATATATTTCCTTCTGTGATTGATTTTTGACCAGCTTAGATGATGAACGGATGTAAAAAGAAAGAGAGTAAACACTGTTCAGAATAACCCAATGTCATAATGTTGCCATGTTCTTGTTCTGACGTTGCTTTTTTTTTTTTTTAATGGTTTCTGGAGAGGATGGCCGAGTGCTTAGTTGGGGATGGAACAAATATGGCCAGGTAGGCTTGAGATTACTGTCCACATTCTTATATCATTTCTTTTGTTCCATTTTGAGCAAATATCCATCGACTCCTCCAGCAAACTGAGCTTTCTGTTTTATTGTGGTGCAGCTTGGTCTGGGCGATTCCATTGACCGCAACATCCCTTCTGCAGTACCCGTTGACGGTTGTTTGCCAAGAAATATAGCATGTGGTTGGTGGCACACGCTGTTGCTGGCTGCTACAACACGAGAGTGTCAAAACAAAGAGAGAACGATTTTGTTAGGATAGAGATGCACTCGACTGGTCTGCTTTACAATGTACATAAAGGCTATGTTGTGCAAGCACGTGAACAAGCATCCGTTCATTTAGAATGTAGGTTTTGATAACAGTACACTACAATGGCAATTCCACGAGTCTGTACACAAAATAAAATGTTGCATTGATACAATAGATATTCAGCAGTTTTCTCGCTCTAAGGCTTGGCAATACAAAGATTATTTAAGCGACTGTCGTCGTCCTTCGTATTTGTTGTATTGACTCCTATGCGATGCTGGCATTTTCAAATCCTGCTAGAAATGGGGTTTCTTTTGCGCTGCAACAAGTGCATCAGAGGCCAGAAAATCTCCGTTCTGTGAAAGCCTTTGGAAGTCTGCATAAAATGCAACATCTCAGATTCAGGGTCCGTTATGCCCAATTCTGCCCAATTCCCGGGACAAACTGTGAAGTGATACCATACCTCAACGATGAAATGAGCCAATTTATTGTTCGAACGGCTTTCCATGACACCCTTCAAGATAGTTAATTGCAAACTTCGAATCACTTGGGCAATCTCAAGGAATAACCCATGCTCATTGCATAGCATCTGTAGTAAAAATGGGTAGCAATTAGCATCCTGAGTTTACTACCAATATTGGCTCATGGAAAATTCAAGCTCATACAACAAACCTCTATGAGCATGTGTCCTGGGTAGGCAAGATCTTCGACAACTATGGGGCAGACCATGAGCTCGTTTCCAAATTCGAAAGCCCAAGTGGTCCCATTTTGGTTACCGTCCTTAGATTCAGATGATCTTATATCCTTGCGGGCAGATACCTGCAAGCCATGCATTCTATTTCATTGTTGAAATATGCCACTTACAGATTACCCAACCATACAATAAGTTTCAGAACATGGAGAGACGAGTCCTTATCAGGGAACAAATTCGATGGCAAAGCCTAGTCTTAAAAACAGAAGGTGTCTCGTGCAACTTCTTTATCAGTTCAATGTAAATCACTATCCACTCGCGACCCTATCCCACATTTTAAGAATTCAACAACAAACAGCTGCAAGCCAGTTTAGTCACTGACTTCAAGAATCAAATGGAATTTGGTTTCCTTCAACTGTTCCCAAATAAGACAGAATTTTCCTATTTATTACTAAGCAGGGTGCTAAATTAAAAAATGTGCAAACTCAATATAAGACACTTGTCACATAAACCATCTCATCTATATTAAGTTAATACTTCCACCATCTTTCAGTTACCAACACAGAACCATTGGGAGTCAGGAATTTGTTTCAGTTTCCAGTTATTCTTAGAATTCGAACAATGGTCCCCTTTGTTTTATCAATTGCAACTATGGTGTCAACAAAGAGTTTGTGGCGAGAGACACCCAATCTCAGTATTCATTAATATGATTTTGGTATCAGTTGACCTAATGAGCAGCTGCAGAAACCAATAACTTTCTGCTGGAGTAATTGACATAAAAAAGGTACGCAAAATATGGGCCATGTGTAGAGAACTTACCTCATGATGCACCCACTGCTTCAACTTCTCAGCCTGGTCTGTTACACTTCTCAAAAACAGCAAGTGCTCTATTGTTCTCCCTAAAAGGCTATCTATGCTGCACTGCAATTATGACCAATTGTGGAGCAAACGAATCTAGTTTGTATGAAGATTACTGAGAATTGAAAACCAACTGGAAAAAGTAATAACCCAACAAGTCACTGACCTTCACACCATTTGGAACAAGTTGCCGCAGTTCCTTAATCCGGTCCTGGATGAGTTGTCTGTCCCTCGGTCTTGGTCTTCGGTTGTCAGCAGGTTTAGTCCTTTTCCTCACATTGGACTGCTTCAGTCCCTTCCTGGACTGCATGCCGCTGCACCCCTTTTCCACCTGCTCGTTGCCGATGACTGTAGTGATTGTGCTCTTTAAAGAAGCAGAAATTGGAGTAAACTCACTTCTACTCTGGAAAGGATACTCAGATTTGACATTGCTCCATAGTATTGAATCTTCTGCTGCTGAAGCACTTGCTTCAGATGGCCTTTGTGTTTGTGGCGGAGGGACAATTTTTTCCGATGAAGATGACAATGCATTGACATTACTGCACATGTTAGATGTACCTTGACCATTACATGCATCGGCAACAACTGCTTCCAACAGATATTCTAGATCACCTACATCAGCGGAACTGGTAGACACAATTCCATCAGTAAGATTTCTATTGCAAATCAAGTTTGAGCTGCTACATGTATTATTGAATGAGAATGAGTCCCACAAGTATTCACTCGGACATTTCTGAAATGCTGGTCCAAGTGCCTTGTGTAACTCACAATCTTTTGGAAAATAAAGTAAACTGGCTGAGCTTCTGTGATCTGTATTATTAAAGATCTCCTCTTGAAACAGATGTTCCATTGAATCTCCGGTATGGTAAGAAGTCACAGTTCCACCATTGAATTCTTCTGATACTCCCACATTGTACGTGTCACACTGAGAGTATGGCTGTAATTCTTCTTCCAGACAAGACAAACCAAACAACTTACTCTCCATCATCTCCAACTTGCCAGCATATACAGAATGATTCAGTGACTTTGAAACTTCAACGAGACCAACTGGGGGGATGCATGTCTTATTTTCACTCTCACTTTCGAAAAGTCCTGACGGGTCCTTTCCAGATACATCAAATGCATCTTGAAGAGCTAGGACTGACACAACATGGTCCAAAGTTGACAGAACAATGTTACTCGATTTGACACTGTCAACAGTATCAGAATCTTCTGATTTCAGAGGGCTAATGGTAGAAGCTGATAGTTCATCTAAGCGATCCATGAGACCAGATGTTAATGATAATGATGACTGAGTTTGGATATCCCTGTTTAAGATAGACAGTACAGTATTTTCCCCAGCACTGTGAAGGGTGAATCTGTCTTTGAGATATGCTACAACTGCCAGATCTTCTCCAACCTGTTGATGAGAATAATAACACGAATAAATACATACTATCGCTAATACACATTTGGGTATATGTCCATTCAAAAGATGCTATACTGACCCAAGTATGTGACATTGAGAAATAATTGCAACATCATTATGGAGCAAAAAGCAATGTCAAGTACATGTTCTTTTCACTATATGTAGTCACAATGCAATGCCACAACTGGTAGAATTCATTATTCTGAAACCGTTTTGATATCTATGTATGACATACCAACACACAGGAACCATTAATATAACATACTGACAAGAGTACATAAAGGACAACAACAGAGGGTACTAAACTGCCCAACCAGAATGGGATGTGATCATTAAAGCCAATGCATAAAATTCAGAACAAATACGCACCACTTCCAATGAGCCAAGCTGCATAACTCCATGTGGAAGTACAGGTACCAGCAAAATAGTCTGCAGTAGCATTATAAACATTCAACACAACGGTCGTGTGCATGATTTTAAATATAAATTTTGAATGGCCAATTTAGAGGTGTGCCTAATGCATGCATGCCCACCGCGGATTCAAGCAAAAATATGTATGCACACTCATTAAAATTCTCAGGGAATCACAAAATATGGCATGAAAGGTATATGCAGAATCAAGTACCTTGATACCTGATACCAACTGAAGTAGCCATTCATCAGGACACTGCAAATTTTGGAAAGAATTGCACATCAGAATGTATTCTCTCCAGCAATCACAGAAATTTAGCAAACTTTCTGCTAAATTGAATTATTATGATTAGAAAATCACCTCCAGAACTAACTCAGAGTTTACTTCACCGGTGGAAACATTATTGTAGGAAACCCAGAAATGATTTCCTGTATTTGCCACTTTCCCGACAACCCTGATGAATTATAGAAGCCAAAGTCAATTAAAGTTACCGTGCAATCTTTTGCGAAGACAATACTCCAAACAATATGACTTAAGTTGCCAATACTCCAAGCAATAGTAAGTGTTCAAGGAGTTCCAATTCATAATAAAATGGAGAAAGAGAGAGATGCTGAACTATTATCTTTAGTACAGTGAGCTCGCTTAAAGTTAAATTTGAGGGGCGTGAGAGGATATTAGGGGAATCACAGTCAGAGGTCTAATCTCAAAACTTCCATTCAACCACACTCAGTAGACAAGAACTCATATCAATACTACCCTTGCTAGTTACAAAATAATGAAATCTGTGGTTTATAAAGAACATTGTACTTAATCATAAAGTTCAAGAAAAAAAATTTACCCCTCTCCCAAGGCATACTGAAGATGTGACATGTTAGCCACCAGTTGTCCAATTGAATATCCCTCAGAACTACCATCACCTGCACTTGCTTCGCAGTAATAGGCATCATTCTGGGAAATGACTTCTAACATGATACCCATAGGTCCTCTAGGTTTTGGATTATCACAGTACCCATCTTGCCAGTTCAAGATCCTGAAACAATTACACAACTAGCTCATAAAATTAAAAGAAAAAAATTATAGATTACTCATAAAAAAATTCATATCCTAATATAATAGTTAAATTCAATCGTTTTAGAAGATAGTGTCTCATCCTACATTCTCATCAACTGAAAGTTTTGACACTTCACTTTTGATCCAATAACCAAAGTTGACAAAGAAATCTTATTTCCTATTTAAACTCACAAGCCAGTACCAGTATACCAAGTCTAGAATCACAGGAAGTTAAAATGCAAAAGTTATCAACACATTTGACCCCCAAACTAATTAACCATCCTAAGGTAGAGAAGCGAACATCCCAAATTAGATTGCAAATCGTAAAGCACCTCCAAAATTTTTAGTTAAGGAGGGAAAAATCACTGAATTTATATAAGAAATTCATTCATGTTTTTAAGTATACAGTACAAATAAATTAAAAAGGCATAATGATGGGGCAAAATCAGCTTACATTTGGCCATCATGCCTTAACTTCCAAAGTACGGCGTAATTCCAAGGTAAATTGGTGCAAAAGCTCTTCAACAACTGCCTCAAAGCAGTAGTCCCCATTTGATGAACTCCACAGAAGAAACACACGGGTCTAATACACAAAATAAACACCCAAAAATTCTCACTACAACTTTCACTAGCTACCACGATATGAACCTCGACCAGCCTGTTTTATCCGCAACCCAGCTCTTCGTTTTATTGGAGGCCCCGTTGAACATACCAGCAATAAACCCATTTCCAGAAACCTCACTTACAAAAGATTCGACGACTATCACTATGAAATTTAATTGCTTATGCTATTATTGCACTAGCTGATGAAAGGCAGCAATTTTCTGGGAAGAACTCCATTTCCATCCAATCAAACACACAACCCAAATTAACAAAGACTACTTTTTATCACCCAGACAGACGATTCAAACTAAAAAAACAACAAACCCATACGCAAACTCGCTTTGAACTGCCTAGTGAACATACATACAAGTTAAAAGAACTATATGGACGTTGGATTGAAACACGTTGCGATAAGAACAAGATTCTAAAATCAGAGAATATAACGATGTTCGAATTCGTTTGATTCCATGTTTGTTTGTCTCTATGCCTGTTTATCGGTTGACATTAGAAGGATTTTGGAGAAAACTAAAAAGTAAACTCAAACGGATTTACCAAGCTTTGCATTACATACTAGAATTGCTACTGGCGTCTGGTCGTCTTTATAGTATATAAAACTATTATTATTTGTACACTCCGCGGATTCCAAAAGTGTGCAAAGTTCGATTTTATAAAATCGTCAACGTACTAAAATTCCGAGCCCACCGCATAGTTGAACTCTCCTTACGAATTGAAAAAAAAATAATAATAATTGATTTTTCAAGGACGGACTTAATTTGTTGATTCATATTAAACTGATTTGGTTGCCGTACATCACATTTATAGCATATGAATTCACCATATTTTTGTTTAACATAAATTTAAAATACTAAAAGTAAAATGCAAAATTTAAAATTAAATTTTAATTTTAATTTTAAATCTTATGTTACACAGTATAAATATTTTAAATTTATGTTAAAGAGTATATTAGTGCGTTACTGTATCCATATTTGTTCTATATTAAATCACTCCGTATTTTTTAGTTAAAATGGTTAGGATATCCTTTATTTATTATTACTGTTATGATTTTACTTTGTTAGATCAAAGATCATTTTAATATTTTTTTGTTTTTTTTTTATTTCTTTTAAATATTATAATAAAATAATTCAAACTCATTCTTTATGACCTTATTTTGAGTTATCAAAATTTTATATTATATTATAAGAATAAATTGATAATTTAATATTTTAACATATTAAAAAATAACTTGAACTCTTTGAGATAAATAATTAAATTATGTCTTTATTCTTCGGTGACCCTAACGTGTCCTTGATTTTTTCTAAATTAGGCCATAAAGCAGTATTAAATAATAATGATAATTTAAAAAACGATTTTTTTAACTAATAATTATAATTGTATTTTAAAAAACTAACGACTATAATATAAATAGGTGCATCGGAAGAGAAAATATTCTAGTCACTCTCCATCGACTCCACGCCTACATTCCGACATTTAAACATAGAAATTTCACGTTGAAAAATTAATATTACTAACTTTTTATTTGTATATTTTAAAGTAACCTTTATGATAATTTGATCACAAAAGAATAGTTTATATAATATTTGAAATTTTCTCTTCGAAAAATTTTAGACATCGACAACACGTACATATATCAATAATTTATCCAGATTTATAGAAAGTGTACAAAGTATATTAGATAAGTTGATTAAATCTAAATTTAGTGTTATCAATTTCAATCTTTAATCAATATAAAATAAAATTTTTTGAATAACTTTTGCGGTGCTTCAATTCTACAAAATTATCAAAACGCATGTTGTTGTTTTTTTGTTGTTTTTTAAATATTTATAGTTGACTTTTGACTATTAAAATAATAATTTTAATTTGATTAAATTTTGTGGTTACATCATATCTAATGAACACAATTATTAAACAAGTAAACAAAAAATGAATGCCAATAATAAATAATCAGGCAACTTGCCCAATTAAGCAAGCATCTGACTTGATGATATTAAAAGATTATATTATTGATTGAGTAAATAATTAAGCCTCTAATTATAATTTATAATCAATCGGACTAGGTGCAATGGATTAAAATTGACATTGGCATTATTTATTTTATTTTATCTCTCTATCTCTATATATTTAGTTGAGATACAATATATTACTTGTAATGTATGCGGTGATCGCGTCTTCTTAACAACTGTGGTTGTTAAACCATTTTTTGAAAATAATCTTATAAAATATTTTTCAAACGAAAATACAAAAATTAACTACTACTAGTTTTGCCATACATTATTTTTCATATATTTATATGTAAAGGGATGTCTTCTCTTTGAACTAGTGTTATTAAGTCGTCAAAAAATAATCACTAATAATGGGTTTAATTGCATATTCATGCCTGCATTAATTGCAATATTTATAATTTTTTCAATAAATAAACTAAAATTAAAAGAACTTTTTAATCTTTTAATCATGTGGTATACTGGATTATAAATAAAAGTTTTTATAAATTTATTAATTACATCGAAAATATGTTAAATTACGATTTTAAAAATATATTTTACTCTTAGGTTTTAAATTTGTAAAAGACTGTTTCGTTAAACCTTTTTGCGCCGTAATGAAACTAAAATTAATATTATTTTATATCATTAATTATTAAAAGCAATATCCTTCCTGCCACCACCGCCCTTTGCCCAATATTGGTAGCCGCTAGTTATCAACGTCTGTTTTTGATTTTGAAATATTTATTTTTTAATTCATAGAATCATTAAAAAATGACGAACAATAAATTCGTGGCGAGTGTATGATGTTAAAACTTTTTAGAGCTGAAAATTTGACTTTTATTTATCGAAATTTTATATATTTATTATTAATAACTTATGCATAATTATATAGATTAGAAACATGCATTCTAATAATATAATTGATTATAATAATGAGATTAACAATTATGCGTTTGCTATTGATTGATCGTGGATACAATGGTGGTTGGGCAAAGTTTTAATTATAATTATAAAAAAAATTAAAGTAAATAATATAATTAAAATATGAAAATATAAACTACATTTGGCCTTCCGGATTAACGTAGAAAATAAAGTTATATAAAACATGACTTATGGTGAATACTCAGAAAATGAAGGCAAAAATACCAATACAATCAAATCAAACCAAATTACTGAGTGAAAATTTTCAAAATATATTTCTGTTAATAAAGAGTAAAAACGCATACAATGTGTTGCTAATACTAGAAAATATATATATATATATATATATTAATTTAAGGTAATGCTATGAATTTCAACTTCTATCTTAATTTTTTAATCTCAATGTCATAATAATTAAGTTAATAATACCACATCATTTCAATCATCCAAAATTTATCTTCTTTTTTTTTTATATTATTTAGAGCTTTTGACATTTTACAAAACTTTAATAATTAAAATGATGTGATATTGTTAACTCAACTGACACAACATTTGAGATTTAAATATTAAAATACAACTTAAATATTTTATCATTACTTATTAATTTAACGTTATTGCATGCATAAACTATAAATCATTACAATATTTTTCATATGATTATATGTAAAATAAAAAAAGAATCATTTGTAGATTTCATAAAAATTATAAATGTAAAGATTAAATGAAAGTTTTAGTATGATAATCACTTTGTTTGAAATGGTTCATCAAACAAATAAAATCAACATATTTCATAGATTTTATATTTTAAAAATTAACGAAACATTAACAGGGGTTAAACTCTTAATATAAAATGTTTATGCTTAAATTTAACTTTGCATTTATTCTTTTATCATTATGTTTTCTGATTCAATGAATCCTGATATATAAAATCAAGTCAAATTTTAATCGTTCAAGTTTAACTTTGATGTAATAAGATCAGTTAAACTCTATTTTGCTAATCGCGAAGCAATTGTTTATAGTCATTACATTGGTTGATTACATTTTTAAAAATAAAAAATTGTAATAATATTTCATGTTTTATAAAATTTATTTAAATAAAAATATTATTTTCTAATTTTAATTAAAAATTGATAAATAAATCACTATTTTAAAATATAAGAGTATTTTCATAAATATTTCCTGAAATTTGTAGAAACTACATATAGAGAGAAAGTATCTAAAAGTTCAAGATTTCATTCATATTTTTATCCAAAAATTATAAAAAAAAATTAAATTGAATTTATTTTATTTTATCATTTTTTTTAAGACAATTGTTTTATCATTCGAACCAAATTGATCTTAGTTTATCCTTTTCTATGTACAGTTATCTTATCACTATATTATATTTATGCTAGGCTAACCATTGTTCTTAATACTTATTTTTTATTTACAAAAATAAAATTTTCACTATAAAATTAAATGACATGCAACATGTTAATATAAAAACGAATATTTTACTCCTGCAAAGGATTGTATCTATTAGAGACTAATGCTTAAGTAATAATTTTTAAATTTTTATCGTATAAATTTTATTATTTTAAAAATAAATAATAAAAAATTTTATTTTTCAACTTAAACTCTTTAAAACATGCTGTACATACAAAATAACAAATATACTTGCCTATACGCCTTCTCAATATTATTTAATTTTAAACTAATATATTTGCATGTTTATTTTTTGTGTTATATAATTTAGAACTAGTATATTTGTGTATTTATTTTTATATTATTTTATTTTGAGCTAATATATTTTACATATTTATTTTAAATTAGTATTTTTATTTAACTTTTAAATTACTTTTATTTTTTAATTAATTTAATAATTAATAATGAAGAGAGAGAGAGAGAGAGTAGAGTCAGGAGAATATGGGCTTACTAGCAGTTATTGTAGTAAGGAGAGTTTCTATAAATTTTCAAATACTTTCTTTCTATTTATAATTTTTATAAATCTCAAGAAATATTTTTAAAAATACACAAATAAAATAATAGCAAACGTATAAACTCTTATTTTTGCCATTTGGAACCAACCATTTCACAACAACAAATAAGCTTTTTATTTTACGGGCTTTCTTTTCTTGCACTACATCCAGTCATTTAGTAGTATAAATATTAAAAGTCTTAAAATAAATATAATTATTTTTCTCCATCAAAGACATTAAAAAAAATAATAAGTCGGTGACTGGTCCCTGATTCCACTCTACTTGAGAGTGGAAATAATAACAATAATTAATTACGATGCTGTTCGAAGAAGACGGTTGAAAATAATTAATTTATATATATATATATATATATATAAGATTACACATCACATATGCATACCTAAAATTTAAAACGTAACATCTATCTAAAAATAAAAGTCCATATCTATGTATCTATCTATATAAAATCGGATATACGTTAGAAAAATATATGAATATTACAATAGTGTAATTTTAAAATTATTTTTACTGCGAGATAAAATTTAAAAATATTATAAATTTTAAAAATAATTGGCTTTATAATCTTAATTTTATTTTTTTTTTATGGGTCCAGTCATAATCATTCCTTTCAGATAACTGCAAGAGCAAAGCTATGATCTTTAATTTGATTGAAAATTATTAGTAAATAAATAGAGAACAAAACACACCTCATTGAAAGGGAAGGCAATGAGTTTGATACATTGCACACATGGATCAATTCAACGGAAACATACATCAGCGACAATCGATTTATTCTTTTTTTCACTTCTAAAAATTAAATAAATATATTTATAAAGCTATCAAAGTTTTGACTAATTAGTCTTTTTTTATAATTAATAATAATTATATAAAATTTGTCTGGCAGAGGTATTTCTTCCTGCAAAACAGACACATGGCATTCCATTTCATGGCCGAATGATGAATCCAGTAGTGGACTAAACGTTTTCAATCATGAGCCGGTGTTGAAATGAATTCACTGGGCCACGTGTATAGAGCTAAGCAGGGATTATATAATAAAATAATACCGACGTACTTAAGTTGCATAACATTATTGTTATTATTATTATTACTATTTTAATACATAATGTATACGAGGCTACAACCAATTCAATACCGCACTTGTCCAGTGCAAATGTGTTAAAAAAAATAATAAATAAAATAAAAACAGTGTATTGGTTAAAACGACCAAATGAATGGATTAATATTATGTTGTTTGTTTGGTTTCATTAAAGTGTCGCGTGCTGTGAGTTGGTTTCTGTCCATACGTGTTTCAATTTACCGATGGGGAAATCTTTAATCAACCCTTTATTTTTATTTTCTCGTGGGGAGAAAGCATATCCTAGTCATCATTTCATGAATAATTTGCTCGTTCTTTTAAACAAAAATAAGAGCTATCGCTGTGATGAACATTCTTTAATTGAAATTTAAAAATTATATTTAATATTGATAATTAAATTTAATTTATAAAAATTTATTAAAAAATTAGAAAGGGAAAGCCCTGAGCCCAAAATATGCACAACTTCACTTTTTTTCACCGTGATCATTTTGAAGACTAGAGTTATACGGTTGCATTATTTCATTTATAAAAAAAATTCATTATATTTTATAAATTATCTATCAAGTCCTTTTTCTAAATTATTCGATTAAAATAAGAAAGATGTTATTTTTTCCCTTTCTTTTATATTAGTCATTACAAATGTGTCACTAAAACTAACATGCATTTCTCATATTAACATATTATCAATTAGTTGATATCAGTTTAGTTGTCTCATAACCAAATAATCAAGCTGACATTAATCAATATATATATATATATATATATATAATTTTCATCTATTAATTTTATATAATTTAATAGTTATTATATAAAATTAAAAAATAGTATTTAATGGGACTAATACAAAAATTTTATTTTTTTTTAAATTGTATAAATTTAATATATTAAATTTTATATCATTGTTTAAAAAAAAGAAGAAGTCAAAGTAAACTTGACCTTTATATTTGTATTGGCACCACCTCAAATAAATTTATCGGCATTTAGAAAAAAAAAGTGGGGGGTGGGGAGGGGGGGAGGGAGAGAGAAGGATGATGAGCCCGGACTTCACGCTTTACACAATTACGAAAGAGCATTTGCGTCGATAGGATAGAAAAGCAAAAGCTTGTCCTAAAAATGTAAAGGCCAGTGTCCCAAACTTTGGGACCTACCCTACAGCAAAAATGGACACAGGTATTCTGTGTGCCGGGTACGAAAGGGAACCCTCCAATACGAAAGTCTGACACGTCACAGATAATGGAGTGTTAATGAAGCATAACAATAATACAAAGACAAACCAAAAGCCACTCAACGACACAGAAAAGGAAATTCCTTACGTCACCGTTTCAGACAATATCTGCGACTTCTTCGACTTTCTCTTTTTCATTTTTAGCTTTTCTCGGCCCACTCTCGCTTTCTTCCCATGGTCACTGCTCACGCGCTGCCGATGGTACCGTAATTAGGCCCATTATGCGGTCCATGGACCATTCTAAGTCCATTTCCAAGAGTAGCTTACGTCATCTTGATGAACAATGAAAAAAAAACAATGGTAAAACGTTCTAGTCATGAGACACAAACACAAACACAAACACATTTACACCTTCATTGAATCATTATAATTATTTTCATAGGTTATGAATTTTTTAATAATTTTTCTTTTTCTTTTTCTTATAAAAATGTTATATATTCTAAATTTTATTTAGTGAAATAATGTTCACAATTAAATATTAAATATTTATAAAAATTTTAAATTTTAAATTATTTATTATTTTATAATTATATAATAGCAAATATTATATTATTTAAGATAAAAATTTATTTTTTTTTCATGTATAGAAAAAGTGGATGAAATTTGTTATCATTCCAACTTTGCCAGGAGAAAGCATAAGGCAATTTATCGAGACACGAACGAGAGAATGAATGTCTGAGCAAAGCAGCGCACGCGTGCGTTTGTATCAGAACATGTCACCATCTCAATTCTCAATTCTCAGAATTCTTTTCTTAATTTCAAAATGGATTCAGATTTCAGAGAAAAATGAAAAAGGATGTTCATCCCCGGAACAGTGTGAAAAAGTCGTATATATTTTAGATAATTGGTAGGTATTAGCTATTATCTATTTTAATTTAATTTATGAATTTGTTATAATTAACAGATAAAATAAAATAACATAACATTTATTTAAAGGAAGGGGATAAAGTTACATGGACAGGATCCTAAAATAACACTACAAGTAAAAAAATTAAAATTAATTTTTAAAAAGAGTAATATTAGAAGTCCCCAATGTTAGTTTAAAATTTTATTTTAAATAATTTAACTTATCATATTATTTAAAATAAAATTTAATAAAAAATTTAGCACATGTAACATACAATTTTTATAATTGTACGTGTAAAAAATTGATTCATTTGATGCAGAATATCAACATAGTCATAACTTATAAATAGACAATTCTCTTGCATGAAAATTTAATAAAAAAAAATTTTGGCAACATAATGGTAAATTAAAATAATAACATATTGAAAAGAAGGAAGCTTGTAATTTATAAAATAAAAATATTTGAAATTGAGAAAATTACTATAATTATAAAATATTTAATATTCGCTAAAAGAAATTCAATCTAATCCAACAAATACAAAATCTCTGTAGTTAAATAATCTTTATATTTATCTTTTCACATGAGTTGAGTGGAATATAATTATAAAAGAAAAAAAATCTTATACAGCAAGGAGGTATTTAAACTAAAATTCGTTTTTGGAGTGGACCAACTTCTGGTTGATTAACTGAGCCCAATGGGCCTGGAAAGCAACAAGTTTCTGATCACCTACCTTATTCCGTTCATACAAAACAAAAGGAGGCATGGAAAACAATGTGATTTAACGGACGCGCTTGAAATTGTGATATTTATTTGTATTTTCTATTTAATAATTTCTTTTTCTTTTTTTTTAATTGATGAAATTTATCAATTGGTCAAAGTGTGAATTATATTCCTGGGTTTGAATGGAGCCGCAACAAAAATTTAAATTAATGCAAGACAAATTGAAGAGAATTCCCAATAATAGAGAAATTCCATTAAAAGAAGCTGATTTGGATATATATATTTATTAGAACAGTAACAGATTATTACATACTTCTATTAAAAAATAAATGATTATGTATTAATTTAAAGAAAAATCTCATCTAAAAAAATCTTTGGATATATTTACTAGAATGAGTATTATTAAGCATTTCAAGTTGTATTCTAATTTTTAAAATTCAAGTAATATGGTATTGGAGTTTGCAGTGTCATACCGTTTTAATCACTGAAAAATTATGAATTTTTATATTATTTAAAATTCTTCATAATTTTAAAAGATTGAAGTGATATAATAGTATCAAATTGCTTAGAATTTAAAAGTTGAGATACAGCTTAAAATCTTACTCTCACTAGAATAATAATAAATTATTACATATTTTTATAAAAAAATAAATAATTATTAAAAAAATAAAATCTTATTTAGTTCAATCAGAAATTAAAAAAAAAAGTAAAAAAAGGAATATTTCAATCTATAAAAAATAATCTTCAAGAACAATTATGCATTTGTAAAATAATAGATGATGTGACATTATAGAGAAATATAATATATTAAAAACATATTCATATATTAAAATATGTATAGTAGATGATAAGGCAAATATTTTTACTACAAAATTGAAACAAATGAACTCAACGTTTAATATCATTTTGAGAAATTTTCTTAATTGTATCAATTAAAATTAAAAATATAACTAATATTTTAATATATAGATAGATAGATTATAGAATTCTTTTCTTTAGCTTTGTAGTTACATTTCAATTCATTCTTATCATTTAGAATGATGGGATGGTGGAAAGGAGTAGGTCTATGAATATGATGACACCTTATCCTTCATGGTGCCAATATATAAATAAACTATAAATTTTTATTTATAATTCTAATTTATAAACAACTCGATGATGAATTCTTTTAATTTTTATGTCTCTACGTCCGAAGTTCAAAACCCAAAATTAAAACAATGTTGAAACGTCAAGAATATGTATTACAGAAGCTTTTGCCCTTTCTCGTCTCTTTCCTTTCACCTAACCCTATATAATAAGAAAACAAATTAAACAACAAACAATTATAAAAGCGCACGCTGCTTTTGCTTAGGACTTGTGCCAATTGTCATTGATCTATCCCTTGAAGACAAATATTTATATTGGATTAAGAAAATGACAATCTGAGATTAATTTTCAGCCGTTTGATGACTTTTGATGATGATAACAATAACGTCATCGACAATTAAGATAATTCTTTATGGAGTGGTTATTTCGATGAGGCAAGCAAGAGAGTGATCTGTGACTTGCATATCAACGCCTTCATTGTTCATTTTTCTTTTGTATTCAATTGATGTAGATTAAATATTTATGTGATTGTATATATATATATATATTTCTATTAGACAAATAGATTTAGAATTCATTTCGATATGGATGGATGATGGATAGTGGTTTTCATTTTTTGTTTTCCCTTCTTTATCAAATTTCCTTTCTGGGTTTTTGCTTTGAGGGTAATTCATCCAGAACAAAAAGTACGACGGCTCTTACAAACAAATTCCTTATCATTGGATGCGGGAAGAGTCGATGGTTCCAGTTTTTTGATTGATTGATTGTAGGAATTGAATTTTCTGAGTGGTGGCCAATCATGTCACAGTATTAATTTAGGTAAAAAAATTTTACACTTTTTTTTTTTTTTTTTAATTATAGATTATGAGACGTACTTTATATATTAATATTGTCATTAAGAAGCTATTTAAAAAAAATTAACTCAAAAATCTTTTCCTTGAAAATTGTAGTATTTGATCTGATTTTAATGGACAGAAAATCAACTATACAATTTTAAATCGAATAATTAATACCGATAACTAATGATTGGTTTAGTTTGGAATTTCCGTTTCTGTACAACTAAATCTACTATTATGTATATATATCATATCCCCCCTATGATCCAGAGAAACACTTAAATATTATTATGTGACATAACTTGTAATTTTCTTATAAATATTATAGAAAAATAATTTAATTTCCTCTCCAACATATATAAAAGGATTCTTGTAGTTAACATTTTTTTTAACAAATTATATTAATAATTCAAAAGAATGAATTCCATCCTAGCTAAAGAAGAATGAATCAATCAATATATTATCATTAGATGTTGTAATGATCCATGTGGTGCAACCAGAATGAACCAACAACTCATGTTACAAACATTTACTCTAAAATCACATCTAAACAAACAAACAAAACAATAATTACTTTAACAATACATTCATCAAACTAGCAATACAAGAAATGTATGCCCAAAAAGTTTAAAAAAGGGACGTTAAAAGAAACACAAACCGACCAATCGTATTAAAAAAGTTCTCAAACATTGAACTAATGCTAAAAAGAAATTATTAGAAAAAAAAAAAAGAAGATAAACACGATCGGATTAAATACAGTGAAATTTGGCTTTGGTAAAGTGTAGGGAAGGTTGCTGTGGTTTAGCCATAGCTTTCAGATACCTATCTTTCAAGGTCTTCGTGTGGGTTTGCATTGAAGTACTCTTCACAATTTTGCGTGAAGAGGTAGACTACTAGCCATTACGCCACGTCACCAGTTCTCATCCTCCTTTAAATTCAAAACCTTCGGCCATTCAATGGTCACAACGAAGACAAGCATTTGAAAATGGAGGGTTTGATCCCTTTTGTTTACCGAGCTATCATGCAATACAAAAATGGAAGCCAGGTTGGTCTAGGTTCATGGTACAATGATTCTCCTTCTGCTTCTTACATGAGGCTTCCTGGAGATTCAGGTCGGTTTCAGACATCGGATATTCAGTTGTTTCAACCTGCAGATTATGCCTTCTCAACTTCTACCACTTCTTCTTCAATGCCTCCGTCTTCTGCTACCACACGGATTATCTTATCAGCTGGAGTTCAGCCTCCTGTTCGTCTCCTGGCTCCCCGCCGAGTTGCTACGTGAACATGTTTAGGATTGTGTGTAATACCACTGCGAGATTCCCATGCCTGAAGAAAGCTGAAGGTGTGGAAATTGTCAAATGTCAAATATGGTTGGTGGATTGTGGTCATTGTATTTAGAATATGGTATGGTTTTTATTTCTTATTCTGGGTTGTTGGATTAGGGTGGTAATAGTACGGTTACGGTAATAAGCATATGGAAAACCAAAGGGTACCATCTGCTTTTGTGTTTGTTAAATTTACTAGTATGAAAGTTGAAGGTGATATAGAAAATCAAGCATGTGGAAAACCAAAGGGACTGCATGCATTATTTGCGTTGTAATTGCGAAAATGTGAAGTTAAATATATGAAGGTTAGATTTGTGTATATATCCCTTTTAAGTTATGCCTATGTTCGACAGCCGAAAGGCTAAATTTTTTGTTGAAGCATATTTTCCTTCTCTACATATTTTTCATAATGAGTATGTTGATTGGAATAAACAGAGTTGCATGGAGTAAGAAGAGTCTCAACTCTGAAATTGAAGAAGGCAAAATTTTGACCTGGGAGCAGAGAAAACAGAGCAAAAACTATTTGCAGTGCAGTCAGTTCCTTAAGCAATTGAATATTAAAAGAATGGTGTGGTTCTGCAAGCAACCTAGTCATTGACTCCTATTTCCTGACCAGATTTGTTTTCCCTTTAATTCCCCTGCCTGAGATGCTATATAGAACGCTAGTATGCCTGCCATCCCTCTTGCATGCATGAGCTTCCCTGCTTTTACCCAATTACTCTTTGTACAGGTTTTCGGTAGTAATTTTTAATCCGCTGTTCTTGCAAATTAGAATCTCAGAATTACGGGTCAAGTTAAATGGCTATTCCATAAATTTTAAGTATTACTTAATGATGAGGGTTTATGTTAATAATTGGGGAATAAAATGAATTAAGTATGCACATAATTAAGTTATGCAGTACAACCGTTAATAAACCTTAATGCTTCTAGTCCAAAGAAGTAAAAGGAGGGGAATGGAACTATGATCGAAGGCTTAATGTTTGGTAGTGGATGCTGTGGTTACAAAGTTACTTTTGAGTTTTACTCTATGACTCCAGAAGTTAAAATATGGAAAATTTCTATTAAAAATCAGTGTCACCAAATATATTTTACGACTTTACTTCCAAAGTTAAGTATAAGTTAGCTAGCTATACCAAACATGTCCTTAATAATCTTTTAGGCCGGAGACCCCCTCTTTGCTTTAAGAAGAAAGAAGACTTCAAAGTCCCTTCAGGACTGGAATTGACTGAAAAAAGGCAAACTGCCTATCTTATGTAGTTTATGTTCACAGGTGTCCAAATCCAGAAAATTATATGAGCAAATAAACGAAAAGAATATATTCCATTTTGGAAATATAAAGCTGCACTTTAATACTCGACTTAGTTCAACAGGCACAATCTGGATAAGTTTTACAAAGCATGCTCTTATCTCTCGTTTGTTTGACATCTTAATTGCAAATCAATCATCTCTTCTGCAAAAAGTTTGCAGCTATCAGTTAGAACTTAACTTTCATTTGCAAACTAAGAACAAGGCATCCCACTTACAGGATAAATAGATTAAC
>JAWDEX010000005.1:3037521-3053543 GCA_035221805.1 Trichilia hirta | reverse complement strand
TTAATTTACACAAATATACATACTCTGTTATATTTACTGTTTCTATTGTATTTTTTTTGTTTGCATGTGATCACACACACGCAGTAGTTTCTTATAAATGTACCCTCCACATAATTCAATAGAACCAATTTTTGGCAGTTCAAAAACCATACCTTTTTTACTTAGCAATTTCAAACCCTTGATATGAAAAAGCCTGCATCACAAATGCCATAGCTTTTAGTTATTTTTTTCACGACTAGCAAAAACAAAAATTCCCATGCTTGAAACTTTCGATAGGAAGATTCTGTTTTAAGTCATATTGATATTAATCAATGTATGACCTAAAATTTTATCTTTAATAACACATGCATCATTGTCAAATAAGATTGAATATCCACCGGCTACTAATTGCCCTACACTTAGCAAATTATATCTTAAATCAGGTACATATTGAACATTATGCAAAAGCTTTATGAGATCATAGGTAGTTTCAATGCCCATTGTACCTTTCCTTTTAACTTGCATTTCTTTTCCATCTTCAAGTTGTACTTTTGACTTTTACATTTCATCAAGCCCTTTGAATAAAGATTTCACCCCTATCATATGATTTAAACGGATGCTATCTATAAACCATACATCGCTTAACTTATTGTTAGTATCAAAATAAGCCATAAAAAGCTTACTACTTTCTCCTACATTCTTTGTTACATAATTCACATGTTGATCTATGCATTAATAATCAATTTTTATATGACCATATTTCTTGCAATGATAACATTGAACACCATTCTTACTATTTCTTTGCTCATTGGAATGTTGTTTGTTGCTTATCAAAGTAACCTTTGCCTCTTCAGTTATCATGACCATAACCATGGCTGCAGAATCCTCCTCTTTTATGAATTTTATTAGCTAATTGTTTCATTTCTCTAGCTTTGGCAGTTGTCTCCTCCATTTGAAATGCCTTCTCTTCATTCCTTTCGAGTAATCAATTAACTCTCGTCTCATGTGCTTACAAACACTACGTAAGTTCATCAAAGGAAAAAATTGACAAAACCTTGGATTCTTCTATTGCAACCACTATGTGGTCAAATTTTAGAGTTGAGTTTTTAAATACCTTTTCAATAATTTGCTGATCAATAATTTTTTTTATGTAGGATTGGTTTTGACTGACTATTGCTGTTACTCTTGACAAAAAATTAGTAACAGATTCTTTACTTTTCATGACTAAGATTTCAAAGTCATGTCAAAGTGATTACAATCTCACTACGATCATTTTTGAATCACCTTGAAACTCTTTTTGTAGAATTGACCAAGCTTGCTTTGATGTGGTCGCCAATGCAATTCATGAGAAGACGCTATCATGGACAGCCTGTTGGATGATCACTAATACATTGGAATCTTTTTTCTTGTTGTCTTGTAATCCACTTTCTCCATTAGAATTTGTATACCTGTGTTCTACCAAGTCTCAAAGATTTTGAGATTTGAGTAGTCTTTATGCGGATACTCCATAACTCGTAGCCTTCTCCATTAAAGATAGGAATAAGGGATTATGCTGCACCAATTACATTACTGTTGTTGGCCATTGGTATTTCTCTTAAGTGAATCATTTAACTCACGTATTCACCTTTTTACTTACTCTCTTAACTCTGGCTCTAATACCAAATTTGTTAGAGATAAGAAAGAAACAGAGGCTTACTACAGGATATAAAAATTTGAATGCCTGAGACCTATTCAAAAATTAAAGCAAAAATGCTTATAAGGGCTTACAAATAGAAACAACTTGACGGAAATTTACGTTGTTTTTAAAGTAATGTAATACCACTATAGCCAGTAACGTAGTGTTCTTATTCGACTAACTAAACCAAAAAAATACACCACTACTAACAAATTAGAAGGATCAAGTTAAACTTTGAATCATTCTTCAATAATTACTTCAGTAGGAGGGAGAAGGAAACTAAGATCCTTGCCATTATGTTCCTCTTCATCGAGGTCGGCCCACCAAAGCTTTGATTGTGCATGCGTAGGTAATCTTATGTTGATGATGCCTAGGTTTGAGTTGTTTTGAATGATTTTGAAAAGGTTTTAAGTGTCAAACTGATTTAAGCTTCTGTATCGAATAATACTCGTGTCAATATTCTATATTTATAGTCTTTATAAGGATTTCATAGTTGTCTCTTGGCAAGGAAAATTATAAACCTTTTTAGCTCAGGAGAAGATTTATAGTCTATAAGGAAACTCTTTAAGCATGATTAATTAACTAATTATAATTTGTTAATTGGTGATTTACACATTTATAGTTAAATATTGAATTTAAAACCATGAAAATACGGGATTAGGAATCCCAAATAGTTATTTAATTTTTATTTTTATTTTATCAAAGATATGTAGCATTGATTTGTATATTGAATAATAGTAATTAAGGAATGTTATAGCAATTATAATGGAGAATTTTTTTGTACAATTATAAGTTATAATCCTATACCATATATTATGTAAATATATTAAATTTATATTAGAAAATCATACTTTTAATTATTGATGTTGAAGTACGAAATTTGCTCAAATATACTTTTAATTATTGTCGTTGGTGTTAGGCCAAACTCAATTTTTCGATATCGTTTTTTCTTTATTTTGTTATTAATTTTTTGTCTCAAGATTTTGATTAAAAAATAATTCAACTATGTAAAGTTATGCATAATTAGAAAAAAAAAAAGCCATTTGCACAACTGTGAAAAAAAAAATTACCATCACAAAATGTTTTAGCTTAAATTTTGAGAGTAATTATTTTTTAAAATTATTCAAAAAAGAAAGTTGAATAAAGTAGTTAAAAAAGACTGCGGTTCTCAAATTCATATTGCGTTGATATTGGAAATAATAAGGTCGTCATTTTATTTTCAGTAAATTCACCTGACAATAAACATTATTATTAAATATTTTATAAAAATTAAAAAAATTATATAAAACTTCATCAATTTATACAAAAGATTCAAAATTGGTGCCAATAGATTTACCGAACATACTGGAATTATTAAATTAACCCTATAATTTATAAAATAATACAACAATTATGGCTAACCGCTTATGTCTAAGTTATTCCATAATGATTACTGATTATATTTTTTGTTTATGCATATATACATTTTCTTTTGGTCTTCGGATACAAAGCGAAGGGGACGCTCCTGGATTTGGAATTAGCCAAAGATTCTACCACAGAATTATCAATTGTCAATTTCAAACTAAATCAGACGGGGTTGTATATTGTAAAAGTTAAGAAGTAAAGCCTTGCTATTTGCGGACGCCAAGTATCATTATTAAGAAAAATAAGTATTTTATTCTACGTTTGTTTGCAATGTACTTCGTATCTCTTCAGTCAACACACATCATCAACTGAGTTGATCGAGCGAGCGAAAACTCAAATCACTGTAAGTCTCTACGAATATCACTCCTTCTTAGTGGTTAATTGGATCTATGTTTGTTTTGAGTGGTTGTTTGGGTTTATGCATTCTGATTTGTCAGATTATCCATATTTGATCTTGTTCTCATTACATCTTCTGGGTTCTGATCTTATTTTTAATTTTTGGGCCGTTCATCAATCAATAATGATTTCCTAATCTGTGTTAACGTCTGCGAATGCTCCTTCTTTGATCTACAATGATAGAATAAGTTCGGCTAATAGTTTCAGTTAAACCAGAATTCGAATACCCTTATTATTCTGCAAAGAAACAAATGTAGATTTCTCTGTAATGTTCAATTATGTATTGTTTCACGTTCACAAATTCGTTCTTTTCTGCCCGAATTGGTTTTTTATTTATTTGCTTATTAATCCTCTACCAGCCATTTTTCTAGCAGCAATCACATTGATAATAAAGTCCGGATGAAATCAAGCCCTATTTGCTTGTGCAATAACTAGTTCAACTTTGCCATAAAGAGTTAGTTTTGAATTCCATTTTTGGTGTCATTTGGTATTAAGTTGTTTCCTGAAAAATTTACAGTACACGGAGCAAAATAAGTGTAAGAAAAGGACTTTTGGGACACCAAAATGAAGGCACTAATCCTTGTTGGGGGATTTGGAACTAGATTGAGGCCTTTGACACTCAGTGTACCAAAGCCACTTGTTGATTTTGCTAACAAACCCATGATACTGCATCAGGTAATGCTCCTAAATTTTCTTTTTCCTTTTCTTCTTTTGTTGAGTAAAACTTTTGGATTTGGCTCTTTCTATTCAGCCATGATTTATACATAATTATGTCAGATCCTTAATGTCACATGTTCATACAAACTGCATACTTTTATGTTAGTAGTTATTACAGTCGCGGACATCTGTCATTCAAGATTTTCCCTTAGCTAAGACTTTTTGCTGGTTAATCTTGTCCAAGTATAAGCATAAGGTTGTTTAAGTTAAAATGTGATTTGCCATATGGAAGCACAAACTTGTATTTAACAGAGTGGAACCATGGTACGGTTATTGTGATGACAAGGATGTTTGATACATTTTCAGGATAATTCTAGCTTCTTTCCAATATGTTAAGCATAAGCACATATTTGTTTGCTGTTAACTAGATTGAAGATCTCATGGTACAATTACGGAGATTAAAAGGACATTTAATATGTTTTCAGACCAATGTAACTTCTTTACAATATGCTAACCATAGGGGCCAAATATTTTTGTTCTCTGTTAACTAGATTGAAGCACTTAAAGCTGTTGGAGTGACTGAAGTGGTTTTGGCCATCAATTATCAGTCTGAGGTAAAGAAAATAAAAAGGGAATCCCTTTTTGTCACAAATTTGTAATAGTGAACCGTTTTTGCCTCAACATTTTGTTGTTCCTTAGGTTCATTAATTACATTTTTATTTTACAGGTTATGTTGAATTTCTTGAAAGAATTTGAGAAAAAACTTGAGATTAAGATAACTTGCTCTCAGGAGACCGAACCACTTGGCACTGCAGGTCCTCTAGCTTTAGCCAGGGATAAATTGATTGATGATTCTGGTGAGCCTTTCTTTGTCCTCAACAGTGATGTTATAAGTGAGTACCCGTTAAAAGATATGATTGAATTTCACCAAGGCCACCGAGGGGAGGCTTCCATTATGGTTACTAAGGTAAACCTAATCACTATTCTGGCTCTTTTTCATAGACGTAAGCCATTTTGCCATTATACTGAAAGTAAATGCTGTCTTTGTTTTAAGGTGGACGAGCCATCAAAATATGGTGTAGTGGTTATGGAAAAAACTACTGGGAAAGTAGAAAAATTTGTAGAGAAACCTAAGATATTTGTTGGTAACAAAATCAATGCGGGGATTTACTTGTTGAACCGATCTGTTCTTGACCGGATTGAACTGAAACCTACCTCAATCGAGAAAGAGGTCTTCCCGAAGATTGCAGCAGAGGATAAGCTTTATGCTATGGTGCTACCTGGGTTTTGGATGGACATTGGTCAACCAAAGGATTATATAACTGGCCTGAGATTGTATCTAGATTTCTTGCAAAAAAATTCTTCTTCAAAATTGGTGACTGGTTCTCACATTGTTGGAAATGTTTTGGTGGATGACAGTGCTGAGATCGGAGAAGGATGTCTTATTGGACCAGATGTTGCCATTGGTCCAGGGTGTGTAATTGAGCCGGGAGTCAGGCTCTCACGCTGCACTGTTATGCGTGGAGTTCGAATCAAGAAACATGCTTGCATCTCCAATAGCATCATCGGGTGGCACTCAACGATAGGAAGGTGGGCTCGGATTGAAAATATGACAATCTTGGGAGAAGATGTACATGTAGCTGATGAAGTTTATAGTAATGGAGGAGTTGTCCTGCCCCACAAGGAGATAAAGTCTAGCATTCTAAATCCAGAGATCGTCATGTGATTGTAATTGTGAAACACTGGAGCTACCAAAAAAGTTCAATACGTTGATATCTTGAATATCCCCCAAAACTATAATTTATATAGAATTTTTTGTTTTTTTAAGTCGTTTGAGGAGTTGTTAGCCTGTTCCACTTAGCTGTATTTAATTACATTATTGGGGGTTTCATTAATCGATGTCTTAATCATTTCCCTCTTGATTTTGCTCTAATACTACTTTTAACAAAGAGGCTTCTGAATTGATGTAAATTGCCTTTGCTCACATAACACTTGAATTCATTTTTTATAGTAAGCTTCCATGTTTGTATTCTTGTTTTTCATGGAGGTCAAAATCTGAGACTAACCTCGTTGGAATCTCAATGACTATAATCATGTTTTTGTTTAATTTTGGAAGTACAGCAGCGAAAATACTCAGTAAACATTTACATTTACACTAGCTGCGTAATATTTTTCTAACTAATTCTACACTTAACACTACTAATATTTTTGTACAACAATTGTGAATTAAAATTGGCAATCCTTCGAATTCAATCATTTATAACTCTTGAACCAAAGAAATGCAAATTGTCTCCCATTTCACGGAAACCAAGATTCCTCTCCCATTTCACGGAAACCAAGATTCCTCTCCCATTGTCCCCTTAAGTAACCCTAGTCGATCTGAAAACAGTGTAGAGATGTTCTTTTCTTACCACCAATGGAAATAATAATAATAATAATAAAAGAAACATTCGGACAAATTATCATCGATGCACTTCAATCCTCAGGCCGGTTAAACGGTTAAACTAAATGTCGTCTGTCAATTTTGTCTCCCCAACTTTTTTTTTCTTGAATGGTAAACCGCAAGTCATATAAAATAACATACAAGAAGTCATCCTCGAGCACAGATCGTGAAGTTACAAACTTGAATGTCTATTGTCTATAAAACCTCCATAAGACTAACTTCAAGTCATTTAAAACAATATAAACAAAGTCATCCTCAAGCACAGATCGTGAAGTTACAAGCTTGAACGTCTATTGTGTATAGCAAGTAGATACATAAAATCCCATGCTTCCCATCATATGACTAACTTGAAGGTCCTTCCAGAATGACAATAACACACAAAGTTGGAATTGAACCCATGGCAGCATTCTTGCAACTCAACAGGGAAAACTCTAAAAATTGTCGAAAAATTACAGTATGGTAAAAGAGAAAAAGAAAAGGGTCACATTTACATGTCAAACAAAAGATACAGTGGTGTGTATAAGTGTAGATTGTGGGACAATGAGTTCTGAGTTGTCTAGACTGAGGCTAAGATCCAAAACATCACATGAGATGATATGGCAATCAGAACCCAGGTGATGAAGGCTAAAACTACTGAAATCTCAAACCTGACACATGAAAGATGATTTTGGGGCCTACAAAAATTCAAGTCTCTTGCATACAGAACTACAACTCCAGCTGACGAGCATGCAGCTGCAAGTGATAACATAGCCGTCACCTGCAAGTTTTGAAATATGAATTTGTTACAGCAACTATTCTATGTGCCAAATATGCGAAGCAGAAATGTAGCTAACAAGATCCCAGGTTACAAAGCATCCAGTTTCAAATTTTGAAGGATGATTTCATGAAATTATAGTCAATGACATCGACTACATGACGTAGCAGGTATACGATACATGCAACATGGGACCAATCTAACACCAATGTTGACAAAATAAGACTATCTAGGTGCTTAGAATAACTTAAAATTATTGGCCTTGATCTGTTATGTGTAAATCACCAAAGAGTAGGGGAAAAAAGGAACCCAAATAGATCAATCTTACATAAACCAAATCCTGATTCCAGAAAAAGAGAAAATGAACTGGGAAGATCTAAATGAATACAAACTACGTAAGGCAACAATAAGTATATTGAAAATTTTAACCTTGAAAACAGCTTTCATGTAGATTGAATGAATCTACCATTCTCAGATTCAACCAACAGAAAAAAAATAAGAGAAATATAGACAAGCATGGATCCCCCAACGAAACTTCTTTGTTCCCTTTCTTGTAATGTTTTCCTGAGCTCCCTCTTCCCCATCCATAGTTAGACACAAGGAGTTCATCATCCCAAACATGAGAACAAATATACAAGGGAAATTACTTCCCGCAATCAGAAGCAATACAAATACAACTAGATATGAAGACAATACAGTGACAAACAGAGATTTGAAAAATGATAACTGCTGTAAATATGCAAACATGATCCATGTGGAAACATGTTAAAACTATCATTCATCTAGAAATAGAAGAAATCAGAGAAGAGTCCAAGAAACAAGTTAAATACCCAATCGCCTACAACAAACAGGCTGACTAGGACTGGATTTTGAAGGTCTCGTTTTGTTCTTAAGGCATAAACATCAAGACATGCAAGTCCAAAGCTCCATAGCATTTGAAGCCCCATTGATGCAATCAAATAGCTGAAACCAAAGGATAAAAATCTTTGTCAATAGCACGTACAAGATAATTATGGTGGTCCTATTAAATACATACACCAGAACTTTTGTAATATAAACTCCGACAAGATCACAGCAACATGCTCTATGCCAAGTTGGCAGTCTAGAAAGAGCATTCATCTGTATCTGAAGAGTTTAAATGCACTTTATAATAGGATAGAGGATATATTCCAGAGAGACAAAGGACAATTCCCACTTGAATGACAAATTTACAACAAAAGTGATTTGGTGGAAAAATCAAAGCCATTCTTCTATTGCTCAAGAGACTAAAATTTTGAGATATATTATGTTAAAAAGATACAGTCATGGGAGCTGGTTTCATATGACGATATGACCTTCAAAGAAGCAAATAGAATCACTACAAAGACAGATGATAAATTGTCACAAAAAAAAAAAAGAAAAATTCAACATATCTATGAATATCAAAGTCAGTGCGACATTTCCCAGTTATGATATAATTTTTTCAGCCCTTATGAAGTTCTGACATTCAACAAAACAGATGAATTTCAGTTTTGCTTTCCAGTTATCAAAATTCTCCACTTCAATCTTCAACACCGCACTGCATGCTACATGATTTGTAATAGCCCACATCACAAGACATGCTTATCTTATGTCAATCAAGATAAAGATCTGAGAAGACACCTCAAGCACACAAACACATACCAGGCCGTTCCACCATAAAAAAAATTAGCTTTCATGCGTAGTATCGCTTAGTCAAATTGATAAATTATTAACTGATTAATGTTATCTCCAAATTAATCCTTTCTGATCACGTAACTTTTCATGACAAAAATAAAAATTATCCTTTTGTTTCTCTTTTACAAAAACTGAATCTAGATTCTTGCTGACAATTGTGCTGTCATTGCTGAGTACGTCACTGAATCTGTTCGTACTCAACTAGCAAACACTAACTCTAGCTTCAAACAAAGAACAATACACAAAAATCAAAGAACAAAAAATGAAAATACCAGAAAGCGGTGTAGCTAGAGAACCCAACGGCAGAAGCCATGAATCCAATTGAAGCGGCAGCAAATCCACATTGCCCTATCCTCAATATCAGTCCACTAACAGTCCCCGGACTCCCAACCACCTCCTTCATTCTTTCTTCCTATCGTGCTCTCTCCAAACAGCGGGCCCTTCCCCTTTCCCAAATTAAGGACCCCAAAGAGAACCCTAGACTGAACCTACCCAAATCACTACTGTTCCATTTTTCCTTTCTAAAATGAAGACACAGAGTATCAATCTGTCATTGAAGAGATAGAGCTGATATTCATCGGTTTACTGTCTTTATCATCGAAGATCGTTAGTTGTTAAATCATCAAACCGTTAGCTTCAAGAATCCCTATAATTGAGTCCCCCGCTGGAGCGTTAATTATAATTATATCAATTTAACGTAATTAAATACTGAACCAATAGTATATCGTATAATAACGTTCAGGTCCATGCACCCCTATGTTTAGTTTTCTTACGCGATAGTTTTTATTTATATCAAATACATCTTAACTAACTCTAATAAAATGATTAAACTAGTGTTGACGTCTAACTTTTTTTAGAAAAAGAACCCTATAATACCAACAAATTTTTATTTTCTAACAGTTATTAGAGCATTTTGATCTCGCTTTGAGTTGGATATTTTGTTGCGACGCAACGCTTCAAGTAATTAAAATCATAGAAAAGAGATTTAAGAGTAAAATCAATTTTTTAGTGATTAGATTTCGATACTTAAGTCAGATATAGAATTAAAGAAATAAAAAAAAGCTAAAGAAAATTTATAAGACTATCTGTGGGTTTTATATATAAATATTAACGCAAATTGACGAGTCAGAAATTGATTAGCCGCTTTTTCTCTCTTATGGTGAAAAATATTGTATTTATAGTGATCTTGGCACGTATAAATATTAAAAAATAAGAATTTGATTTAACAATGTGTGATGTGTTTGGACGAAAAATTAGTTATTTCATAATTATGGCCTAGCAGTATGGGGTGGCGCAATTATTATCTAGTAAATGACTTGTAAAGTGCACAATATCTTAATATGATTAAACACTTTACGAACTTTAAAATGTGGTTAATATTTTGTCTTATTAGCTTTTTCATTTTTCTATAACAATAATCTACAGCCGAGGTGAGCCTCACAGAGTTAGGCTAGCAGAAGTGTCTCAGAGAGCAACAAACGTGTTTGTCTCAGGTTGCCCAAATCTAACAGTAGGATAAAATGTCATTGCTAATGAATGGTTGCCAATTTTTATGAGAACAGCCTTCTGTGTCTCTAAAATTTGAGCCTAAAAGGCAGCCCCATAAAAATTCCTTAATATAAACCTCAAAGTTTCTACTGTTATGAAAAAATAGTAAAAATTTATCTCTTTTTTTGCTCTTACCCTTTTACCTAAGGTAGGATTTCTTGTCCCCTTAAGATGGTTTGAATTCTTTTTGAAAGTTTTAAATACTGATCAGTGTATTTACTCTAGTTGTATCATTTCAAAGGCTATTATTTTTGAAAAGCGTAATAATACATTGGTGCTTTTTCGATTTTCTTAACATTATCACGTGTTGAGCTAGGGGTGGCTTCATTTAAGCTTATGCATTATTTTTAAGCATTTTATCATTTCTAATTGTCATGGCGCAATTTAGTTTGTTGAATTATGATTTTTAAGAATGCGTTTCGCCATTTTACTATCCTTAAAATGACTATAAATATCCACACAATCTCTCTTCTTTGGTTTTACTCTCATTTCAAGTTTAATAATGATTCTCGCTTTAAAGAAATCTTGAGCTCGCAACCTACCTTTACAAACTTTTAGTAACTTCATTTTTGCTCATCCTAACTTTATATTTGGTGAATTTGTTTTATTTTTTTTTTCCTTTGTTGTATTTGTTGTTCTTGGTGGTTATAACAGAAAGATATCAACGGTACGTTTTCTACTTTAGTAGGGTTAGCCTATTCATGGTAGAATAGCGTAAGTAAAACTAGTAAAGAGGAACAAATTTATCATGTGATGAATAAGGGCCGATTAAGGGTAGAATAAAAGGATTTAAGGCCATATAAGGCATCCCTAAGACCATAACATCATCTGCCTTAGGGTCTGATTGTCTATTATATTATCTACTATATTTACAAACTAATCCAATGTTAAATGTCTGTAAAAAAATGGATTCTAATAGCTATAGTGAAACCATAGAGATAGAATTTAGTAGCCAATCGCTTTTAGATATTATTTCTATTAACATAAGGACCTAATCCCCCTATTCTAAGCCAAATGATTATGGCTCTTTAACAAATTTAATCCTTTTATAAAGGCTTAGAACAAAATATAAGGCAAACACCTTTTGCTTAAGTGTCAACCTTTCGCTTGAGTGTCAACACTTAAGATATAATAGTATATCTAAATGCCTTTGAGGTAAACAAATTAGTGTCTATGAGGGCCCCTTTGAGCGGAGAGATTCCAAGTTGATTTTTTTCAGGAGAGACTGCCTTTAATAAGGAATTATTCCTAATCAGCGTAAGGCTGCTACTCCAGCCCTTTTTTGTAATCCTGCTCACATATTTTTAGATCTAGCTATACTAATTTACTCTCTCTAGCTGGTAAATTTTGGTCGGTCTTTATGTGCTGCGGTTGAAGTATTTTGAAAAGCAGTTTAGCACTTTTGAGATGGCATACATATATACCTTGAGGAAGAATCTAAAGTCGAGACTTGGTGATACTAACTGCATCTAGACAAGGACCTTTAGTCTAATAAAGGATAATCCTTATAGTAACAAAAATTAGAAGAATAAGTGATTTTTTATCAGCGAGAGTTGATACTTAGCTACTAAGGGTGCCATTCCTAATGCATTTGGGTTGGTTGAACATGGGTGCATTGCCCTAAGTTTGATAGGATATCATGTAAAAGAATAACAAATTTAGGGGATATAGCTTGAAATCAGAAAGACATCCTTTTCGAGTCTTCGTTAATTGAGTTGAGTCTAATGTCATCCCATATCTCTTGTGTTGCCTTAAATAGGATTTAGGCAAGGTGTAAAAAGCAATTTACATTCTTATGTTCCCTTTATTTAATGAAACAAAGCTAACTTAATATATCTTCTACTATAAGAATGGCTAGAAAAGAGTAATGCATGTTAATCTTTAAGAGAATAGTTGCTATAAGAAAAAGGGAAAGAGGCCATGGGTGTGATCTCTTACCTTTGCTACCTCCTTAAGGTAGGACCAAAATTATTGGGTTGTCTCTTACGGGTAAGAAAAAAGATCTAGTTCTACCTTAGGGCCGCTGAATCGATAACGGTGACTACTTGTCAGAGGTCCTACTAAGAAAGAGATCCTATGCCAAAAGCACAGCTAAGACCAGCTGTTAAGCAGTACTATAGTGTTAGTGAGGGGAATAAAGTTGGGGTTAACTAAAGCCTCAAGCTTAACTTATACCTTGACCAGCTCATTGAGTTTTAGAGTTTGCCCACCCCCTCCCCAGCTATGTTTTGTTTTTCTTGAATTTTTGCTTTAGAGTTGAGATTTTTTAACATCGAAGAAGACAAATGGTAATTTATGGCTTGCCATTTATTGCTCTTAAATTTTGCCCCTTGTCATTGATTAATAGGGTAATTAATGAGAAGGTAAGCCAGTTGACCCCTAAGACGATAATAAACTACATTCATAGTTCTACTATTTTGGTAAGTGCTTTTTCTTTCTAGCATTTCTATTGCTAACATTCAATCTAGATTTTTAACTTTAGATTTTTTAGATCATGCACATGCTAAAGCTCTAGTAAGAGTAGATGAAAGGCCATATCTAAGGTAAGAAGATGAAAAGATTAAAAAAAATAATTTCTTTGAATAAAAGGCCAAATGAAAGAAACAAGTGGTGATTATAGAGTTTACCACTTTAGCCTCAGAACAAAAAGTTCTATATCTGAGAGATGACTTGATGGTGTAAAAAAAATATGAAACCTTTACAGATCTCTTAACTAGTTAGGATAGCACAATTCGAGGGGTTAGAGGCTGAGGCATTAATATGCGGGTAGGAATTATCAAAGTCTAAGGCCAAAGTTTATAAACTGGAGGAGGATCTTTAAGCGATTGATGATTGAGCTTAAGATGAGTGCAAGGAAGGCATGCTTTTTGAGTTCAAGAACGTCAACACTTTAGTAAAAGAACATTTTTTGAAAGTGAACTTTGTCTAACTTTTTATGGAGTCAGGGGTGAAAAGGCCAACTTAGAAGATGATTCTTGAGATAGGAAGTGATGCCTTATACATTAAAGCCCTTATCATAGGAGTAAAAATTTTGATCAGCTTGGCATAATAGCTAGACAACTCTAAGGATCTCTCATCTCAGCAACAACTTTTATCCCCCCGTTGACTACATTGTAACCTAAGCTGACGCAGATCTCTTTTACTAATCTCTGCCCTCCTTATGATATTATCAAGAAGACTACAAAGGTTAGGCCACTAGACATGGTGAAATTAGAGCACGAAAGCATCAAGTTGGAAACTAGGAGAAATAGTAGTCAATTTTGTGTTTTACCCTTTGTTCTTTTTTTTTTCCTTCTCTTTTTGATATGTAAATTATAATTATAGCCTTAGTGAGTAAAACAAATTTTATTTCGATATTTTTGGACATTTATATTTTATTTTTATTTACATGCACTTAAATAATGTTGATGACCAACTCAAAGATCAATGACTAATTTGGTAAAACTAATCTTATAATAACTAAATTATATATCAAAATTGGAAATAATAGAAAATAATTGGCTCATCACAGTAATAGAGACTAAAATAATTAACCAAATAAACCTTGAGGCAATTTCATAAACTAAAGTTAGATTAATAGACAAGGAGTTATTTGTCTCTCTAAATAATTAGATAGACATGTCGTTGAAGACGACAAGTAATAAGGTAACTGGGCTATCTTAAAATACTAATGTGGGTAATAGAATTTTTGATACCCTACCTAATAAATCATAAACTTCATTTTTAGTATTTAGGTAAGGCAAATTTTACCTAGCATAAGTCAGAAACTTCCTGGTTGCTTGCTTTCTGAGCTTAAAGTTGGGGATTTAATTTTAACAATGAGGCCTCAATTGTGTGTTTTTTTCTTGTAAGGCATTTTAACCTATATGGTCCACTCAGGGGTAGCAATTTAATTACCAATTTTACTGTCCTCAAAGTTTTGAGATCATAAAAGAATAAGATCACTGCCTTATATGGCATAAATTATAAAGGCTCATCACAAAACTTTTTTTTGAGCCCAATATTTGTACAAAAGAGATGACTACAAAGAATACTGGCGGCAAGTCTTCGGCCTAGTCTCGAGGAATAACATGAGCTTATTATCCTATCAAAATTTCCTTTGTCAATTGCATAACAATTATAAATGTATTGATCGAGTCCTAATTCTTTGAGCCAGCCTAGTAATGGTAACGTCTAGTACAAGACATTTAAGATTAAGAAAAATCAAGCTAAAGTTTTTTTATTATTAACATAGTCAAAATTAAGACATAAATTTTTCAAGGATAGACCTTATGGGTAGTAAAGCTTAAATATTTCAATATTTCATAGCCTTTTTATTTTTCTTCCATTCAGGTATTATAACTTGTAAATGCTATGCCTCTAAATCTCGATAATCTCATACAATCCTTTTCAGTTGGCCTTTAATGCTTTTTTTTCCTAGACACTCTTGTATTGGAGTTAGTTTGTTTAAGTACTAAGTTTTTGATGCAAAATTTTTGAGGACGCATCTTCTTGTCATAGTATTGGGCAATTTTCATTGGTAGGTAGCTGCTCTTATAGAGGATTATTCTTTCTTTCTTTTTTTTTTCCTAATAAATCTAATTCTAAGCGTATAACTTACTTATTGGTCTCCTTATTAAAGTGCTTTATTCGATGTATGGCAGTGTCAATCTGAACCAATGTCACTGTCTCGGCTTCATAGGCTAGATTAAACGACATTTTATAGGTGATTATCTTCAGGATCATCCTGAGTGCCTACAAAACTTAAGGTAATTCATCCATCCAACTCCTTTGTGATTGCCAATTTTTTTTAAAGAACTTCTTTTATTATCTTATTGGACACTTTTACTTGCTTGTTTACCCTAAAAAAGGTAGGTAGAGCAAATCTAAGATCAATGTTTAAATGGGTACAAAACTCTCTGAAGCTAGTATTATTAACCTGCTTGTTATTGTCAGTAATAATAATCCTAGGGATACTAAAGCGATACACTAAATTATTTTTTAGGAAAGAGGTAGTTTTTTTTCAATTATCATTGTTAAGGGCTCTGCTTTCATCCACCTAATAAAATAATTGATTGTCATAATAATATATTTTATTTGGGCATAATCAGTGAGTAGTGGGCCTATAAGGTCTAGTCTTTACTATGCAAATAGCCATAGGATGGTTATTGAATTAAGATTATCAGGTAGTTATTTGATGATTTTATCATGAATCTGACAATCCTGACATTGCTTAGTTATTTGGACAGTATCTTGTAAAAGGTAGAGGACAATTTTGATAAAATATCAGCCCAAAAATTTTTGATTCTTAAAATTTATTTTGTCTTAACTTGACAAAACTTTCTCATAAAGTCTTGGGCCTGAGCTAAATAGCTCTGCATGTTGGCTTTATTGGCTTAAAATTGGTTGTTGATGTTATTCATTACTGTTGACGTCGTCCAAAATTTGACGTAAAGAAAAATTTAAAAATGGAGTCGCCATCTATCCAAATA
>JAWDEX010000005.1:2956634-2971752 GCA_035221805.1 Trichilia hirta | reverse complement strand
TTTTTTTTTTTTTTTTTTTTTTTTTTTCTGTTGCCGGTGGGAATCGAAGGATTAATTTGAGTAAGATACGACAACATTGTCATTGAGCATGCTGTGTGTAAATAAAGACAAAGTGTCATAAGTTGGGAAGGATACGTGGCTCCAATGTCCGCTGTCGAACATGCATTCGTTTTGGCTGGGTTCCAGTTCCACAGATTATGTACGACGGGCTTGGATTCTAATCACAAATTGTGTCCGCTAAAGGGGACGACATAAAACATTTTATACTAAATTTACATCTGATCTAGAAATGGTAAGGAAAAACATTTTGCTCTCACGTTGTCTAGGTTCATAGCACTCTTCCCTAAACATATTTGCATTTATCTTTTTAATGATTGTTCATATACGGGTATGTATATATTTAGTAATTATTTAAAGACAGTTTTATCCTTAGAAATATAAATTTATCATATATACATCAATTATCGTTGAAGGTACAATATTGGAACAGAATCGTGAAAAAGAAGGGATCAAAAAGAACGGAAATTTTTTCAATAGGTCAATATATATTAATATGTCCTCAAAAAACAATCCTGAAACATGAAAGCAAAATTACCGACAACTACAAGGAAAGTTTTCATTTGATTCTACTGAGCACAAATTGGCTTTCTTTACCTTGACAACAAGACGCTTGACGTTCTTGAGGAAGTCTCTTGTAGGAAGATGATCTTCGAAACAATCCATTCTGATTTGTAAGAAGATGTGTTTTAATTACTCGCATGTAGAGATGATGCAGAATTTATAAGTGTGAGCAGTAGTCCTGCGAGGCGACTCGGGCACGCAACTGCGAGGCGATGAACTGTGAACTGGAAGCAAGTAATTGGTAGATGACGGAGTTTTGTCTTCACCATCATTGGCGTTTTCTGATTATGGAGGTTGTGGTTCAGATTCCAATTGAAGGTCCAGTAGATCATTGGCGTTTTCTGATTATGGAGGTTGTGGTTCATATTTCAATTGAAGGTCCAGTAGTTGATTGACACACGCGTTACTCAACTAGATGATCGAGCATGACCAAACCAGCCAATAGTTGATCGATAACTCTCAAGAACACGTGGAATAAGCTGTTCATTTTGAATGGGCTAACAACAGACCAATCCTTGACTTTTCGTAAAATAACAATTTAGTTTCTGTAAGAAATTATATAAAACGAAAAAGTAGCTAAACTTTAGAATTAAATTGTTATAAAAAATTAAAATATGTTTTCATTTGTTATTTTATTAAAATATAGTGACTGAATTATTATTATCCCTTAACTTACGTTGCGAAAAATTCTTCTACAGATAATTTAGCTTCTGTAAAAATTTGTACTAAATTTAAATTAGTTAAGCTTTAGGATTAATTTGTATTTTGTTGAAAAATTGGGACTGAATTATTATTATCCCCGAACATACGTTGTGAAAATTCTTTTATTGAATTACCACACTCTAGGTTTTCCAATAGCCACGTGTTAGCTTAGTAATTAATTTTAATATATTATTGAAATGTTAACAATTGATAATGTAATCATCCACGTCACTGATACACAATAAATCAATATATTGTGGGCTAATTTATTCGCACATATTAAAATATATAAGAAGAAGTTGATTGTATTGTAGTGTATTATAATATATTAAATTTAAAAGTAATGTTAGACATTTTTAATTTTAAATCTTAAATTTTATTCTAAATGATATAGTATATATTTGTTATATAATTAAAAAATCTAATGAATAACTTTAAAAATTATATTTTTTTCAATTACAAATACATAAATGTCATGTCATTTATTAAATGATTCGACATAGTATTTGAACCCAAAATTTAGGATGGTCAATATTATTTTAAATTTAATACAATATTATATTTGATGTTGTATTTGATTGCAAAATTTTATATATATAAAATTTATCATTTTATTATTTTATTCTTAATTATTTCATAATTCATTGTCAGCCACAGTGAACCACTGTCGTCTCCCGGGCATTGGCGATATTTAGGGATCATAATATTAGTATTAAAGAATCTTCAGTAAAAAGTTTATACGATGATTCGATCACCATTTCTATTAGATAAATCTTTGATTGTCAAAATTTCAGTCACTAAAATTTTGATGGTCATTTTCTAGTAAATGGTGAATTTTTTAATTATAATTTTTGTACATTCAAGTAAATTATGAAAAGATTATTCAAACGGTGTTTTGGGTGATTCAAGTAGGAATAGTTGGACAGCGATCGACGGTGGTCTGCGATCATTAATGGTGACGGATGGTAGTGGCAAATAATGGTATGGATGACGGGATAAAGACTCTTTTCATAATCAATAAATATTTATATTAATTATTTAAATAATATTAAATAGCATAAAAAAAATGAGAAGGGGATATTTAGATCCCAGAATTTGATAACACGAATATTGTAATTCCACTAAATTAAAAAATATATATATATATTTATGTTCACTCTTATTCATTGAGTTTAAATATTTTTCACTGCAATTAATTTGATTTTTATTTGTATTGTCAACTATAAATTTTACTACATCTAAAATAGAGAAAATATGGATAAATAAAGATAAAAATGAGTTTTCTTTTTTTTATTTAATGAGATTAATTTTTTTATTAATATTAAAAAAAATTAATATATAATAATACAATTAAAAATTGCAAGCTAAATATTATTAGAGATATGTCCTAAAACTAATCGTGTCATATTATTTCTTTTTTTTTGTGTGTGTGTGTGTAAAATTAATAAAATAATATTTATTTTATCTTATATTTTATTTAGTTGCTATCATTTTTTATTTTATTTATAAAGTAAGATAAGTTTTTGTAATATATTATGTATCAAGACTTTATCTATAATGAGTTATAAATACGAATACAAAATCTGATTTAAATACATCTAAATTAGTTTCTTGTTAAAGTAATGTTATTAGGAACAATGACATTGCATAACTAGTTTGTTTTGTTGCTGCCTAATGATTAGTGTCTGATACTAATAATTGGGTAATGAGTCTTATACCACAAAAGTATAAACATGAGTATTACGTTTGAGAACGTATTACTAAATATGATCAAATATAATAAATCACATGGGTAATTATTTACATTCAATAATACATCGCATAATCATACTAGTATATCATTAGTCTTTTGACTTAAGGTATCATGGCTGCCTTTTATATTAAGATACATCATTTACTTGTGTATATAGCATCAGGCTAGCCATACTTGATAAAAGAAACTTGATGACGATGTACTCTTATTATATGAGAACAGGCGATAACCAAGATAGAATCTGTTAACTCAAATATTTAAGCTTCAGATCGTAAGAAAGGATATCATATGCGGGTATTAGATCTTTGGCTAGAGTTCGCATGTTCAAAAATAAGTTTTGTGAATAAACAAATCATGTATATGATTTGAATTCCTGATACTATGATTGAATTAGAGGTTTGACTACTTCGAGACCTACATTTAATCGAGAGTCGACAGTAGAAAGACTTTCCTATATGAACGTATAATTATATAAGTTTATCTGAAATCTTTATTCTTTGTGTCTAAGAGTCATGATATCTTATTAGAGATTACTCGTAATTATTGAGAATTTAGCTTATAATAAATTGTACCAAAGTGATATGAAAGGTTTGTATATGCTTATATTTAGTTCACAGTAAATATAAGAAGTCACACGTATAAGCCGATTATCTTTGATGATAATTATATTACTTTTGTAATGACAAGAATAAAATTGATTTGATAATTTAATCAAATAGTATATTAATTCTTTAATATAAAGAATTAAATTTTTCGAAAATAACATGTTAGCACTTGTACGTTCAAGAAATATTTCAATAATTCTAAATTATAGTAAATATGATTTACAAAATGAATATAAAGGCTAAGAAAGGATATATATAGATATTAATAAATAAATAAATTTAGTTATAATTGATTAAATAAAAAATATTTAATCAAATTAATTATAAGTTGACGAGTGGCACTGTGAGATGTTGGCAAATGGCAACATTATGTTTAATCTTATCTATTTATTTATAAAATTAATGGATAAGATTAATTTTTTAATATGATTAAAATATGATTAAAGAATAATAAATAAATTATTGATTATTGATTAAATAAATAATATTTAATTAAATCATTCATTAATTAACAAATGATATCATAAGATATTGTCAAGTGTTAACATATTATTTAATCTTATTCATTAATCAACAAATCAATGACTAAGATTAATTCTTTAATTTTGATTAAAGAATTAAATTACAAAAACTATTTTTTTTCTTTTAACATATTAATATGATTAATGTATTATATTTTTCATTAACATGACTTAATGAAAATTAAAAATATTTCTTTGAATATGTTAATATGATTAATGTATTATATTTTTTATTAACATGGCTTAATAAATTAAAATATTTCTTTGAATATATTAATATGATTAATATATTATATTTTTCATTAACATGACTTATTGAAAATTAAAGCATTTCTTTTAATATATTAATATATTATATTTTTCATTAACATGAATTAATGAAAATTAAAGTATTTTTCTTTTATATATATTAATGTGATTAATATATATTTTATTTATCCATTAATATGATTAATGAAAATTATAATATTTTTATGGAATTAATGATTTATCAAATGACACATGTCTTTCGCTTATTTTATTTTATTGTATTGTAAAATTAATAAATAATAAAATAAAGTATGTGTTACAATTGGTAAAAATAAATAAAAAATTGAAATTAGTTTTAATTCATTCATTATTTATCTTCTTCTTCCTTAAGCAAGACTTTGGAAGCCATGAAAAGAAAAACTTGAAAGCTTAGTTTCAAGAATATTTTTCAAAAAAAAAATAAAAGAAAGAGATAAAAACAAGAAAAGAAGAAATGAAAAATTGTTTCGTATGTTTCTTTCCTTTCATATGAACAATTAAAATTTTTTATATAGAGAAAAATTTTAATTAATTTGATGAAGTTGATTAAATTGTTATAAGTCTTCAAATAGAAGATCGGGAATATTATCAAAAATTTGGTGAGTACACTTGAAGACGAGTTGAAGACGGCTTGTTAGAATTCGGATATAAAGTTTGAATATTTTAAGACAAGCTTGAAAGGTATATCTTCTATTTTTATAATTAAATTGATTAATTATAATGAAAATTTTAAAAACTTGAATATTTAACCATGTGTAATCCTTGTATGTTATAAAATGAAATACATTGTCTTCAAACATAACGTGTTTAATGAAAGTTTTTGTCCTTGCACTTTTCACCGATATTCAATTATACAATAGTATAATGATTGCACTCTTAATATAGAATTTATTCTGAATTTTATCGAAATTAGAAATTAATCCATCATTTTAAGTTATTTCTTTTCATAATAATAATAATAATAATAATATATTTTTGAAAAATTAAATTCAATATAAAATAGAGTACGATTGTCCACTAATGAAAAGTTTAATTAATTTGCCATTTTATTATAAGAGTAAGAGTATGCTCTCTTGAATTCTTCATAAGGGTTTGAGGGTGAGAATTGAGTTGTAACAATAAAAATAAAAATAAAAAGAAGGGAAAAAAAATTGATGGGATTTCAACGTGCAAAATTACTGGACATTGCAGTATGAAGTGGAGGGTACAAGGAAAAAGAAAAAATAGTCAGTCAAAGACAGTAGCTACAGAGTAAAGTTGATATTTACTGGGGGTAATCGTTTAATTGTTCGACGGTTTGCTGTGTATACATTTAATTGAAAATAATTAAATAACCTGGTAATAATAAATAAATAAATAAATAATAAATTATTATATAATAATAATATAATTTTTTTTATAATATTTATCAATAATATTATTTATTTTAATTTAACTTTTTTATGATCTTATAATTTTATTTTTTTATAATAGACTAATATTTATTTAAAAATTTTTTATTAATAATTTAAAATTAATATTTACATATATATTATAATAATTTCTTATTTTATTTTAATATAAAACTTAATTCATTCTTATTTTATTTTGACTTGAGATTTGATTTGTTATTGTTTTAACCATTTTAATAGATTATTTTGATATAAATTTTAATTTATTTTTATTTTATTCTAACAGTTTTTAGAAGTTGCTCTTTTATTTATTTTTTATTTTAATGCCACTTTTATCTTTTAAGATTAGAATATTATATACCTCTTAACTTTCGTCTAACTCCTGCAATCTTTCGTCTAACTCATTTTCGAGTCTGCAATCTTGTTAAAAGAAAGTTAATTTTAATATTATATTATAATATTTAATTTAATACTTATTAATAATATTTATTTGATTTATTTTAATTTTTATGCATAATTTTATTTTTATTTTATTTTTGATAATAAATTAACATTCATTCTAAAAATTTTTATTAATAATTTAAAATTAATATTTACATATATAATTTAATAGTTTTTTCTTTTATTCTGACAACAGATTTTAATTCATTCCTATCTTAATTATCCCAACACTCTGTGAACAACTACTCTTTATTTAAATTTTCTCGTTTTTGGTATCATTTTTTGCCCTTCATGACTGTCTGTTAAATTTCCTATTTCCCCAATATTGGTGAAACTCTCAAGCTCTTAGCCCAAATTTGAAAGCAACTTGGGGAATAGCAGTTTGTGGGAATTTGCTAGCTCTGCATAACTAACCCTATGCATTTTATATTATAATCATAGTCTCATCTTATTTTCTCTACCGCATACTAAGATTCCCTTTTAGTACAAAACTCTATAATTATTATTACGTTACATTAATTAGTTACTCTCAATTATTGTAATTGTTCGTTAAAATATAATTTTTAATAGTTTAAATTATCTTTGCATTTTGTCGAGTTTAATCTCAATTATTAAGCGCTTATCACGTTAATTTTGGAATTACTTAATAAAACAAATAGTTGGTCCTAAGCATTGGGAAACATATTTTGGTTATAGCAGATGGATCACTGAATTTAGTGATCATTTCATTTATGTCAGACCTTTCAACAGTTCGTCATTTTGGAAGTTAATAGATTTCGATTTCATGAAGAAAAATATCATTAAACTCTTATCCATTGAGAAAAATATTATTAACCCCTTTCTCTGTTAAAAATTATCTTTAAATTTTTAACTATTTACCAATTTCACATAGGTTCACATGGGGATGGACAGAGACTGAAAGTAAGTTGAGCGGTGGCTTCTAACTATAAATAATTAATAAGGGCTAAATTATAATTTACAATTTTGGAGGGCTCAATAGTTGTTTTAGAAACAAGGAGGAAAAAATTTTCAGCAATCTCCGTCTTTCCAAGCTTTTAAACTAAAATAAGAATCAAAATCGAATGAAAGTAGCATAATCGTATCTTTCAAGACTTTTTAATTTAATATTTTCTTATCTTTCTATTTTTTTAAAAATTATTCGATATATATATATATAGTTTTGCCCTTGCTAATTATTTCAAATAAAAAAATAAAAAAGAGAAAAAATATTGAATAATTTAAGAATGTAGAGGGAAAATGAACTGAGGTCACAGAGTAAAAGGCGAAATAGTGATTAACCCATGTAAGTATCAAACCACATTCGGCTTAGTTTGAGTCTTTTTTGATTTTAACTTTGATTCAATTTGATTTTTCTAAAATTTAACTAAAACTGAACCAACCAAATTCTAATCAGTATAGAGAATAAATTTTATATAGGCAAAAATTATAAATAACACAAATATTTCTACTTTGAGAGAAGAAATTTGCTTCATAACTAAATAATCTTGAATCAATTTTAACATCTACAAAAAATAATTCTAACTATTTCCCGCACTTGTAGCTCTAAGAAACATGCAACTTTATTCTTTTAACCAAATACAGGTGAAGAAATTGCTCGAGTTTGTTGTAAAACACTCATGAAATGGATCGTTTCAATATAAACAATTCATGATTAAAATATTTTAACATAAATAATAATGAAGTAAATTAGGCGTCACTTTAGTTATTTATTTTATTTGAAATTATACGTATATGCATACATTTTATCTTTATTATGCTAATATAATATGACACATATCAATATTTAAGGATTATCCAATTCTTGAGGAAATGAATAATTTGATAGAAGCAGGGATCGCATGACGTGAGAGTAATTTTACATAATAAACCCTTTCTCAGCTTTCACTTTGCTTGTATCGAGTATTGATTGAGCCCAACTATAAAAAAGGTGTTTCGTGTTGGCTGGAGTGGTTAATAAGTATGGGCCGTAGTTATCAAACCGGAAATCATTGCTTAGCTAACGCGTTATGGAGTTATCACTGTATCCAAACCCAAACCCAAACCCAAACCCAAACCTTGAAGCAACTACAGTTATCGCAGCCTAGAATAATTTTTATTTCACATTGAAATTTCCTAATCTCTTGTAGCCCAACCTTCGTTGTCAAAATTCCAAGGCTCGGTCTCATTTTATTATTAATAATAACAATAATTATTATTATTACTTTAAAATATATATATCCATGTAACAAGATTTTTATAATAATAATGATAATAAATTTAGGTGACACCAGGAAAGTCAAAAACAGTTCTTCATTGTTAATGCTTTCTTTTTTCAATTTAACTTATTCTTTTTAAAATTTCTTTTGACATAATTTATATTTTAACATTATTCTCCAAAATTACAATGCCCCTGCGTCCGGATAAAAGAGTGTACTGAAATAAACGGCATTCCCTCTCCTCTAGTTCTACCAATTTTGTTGATGATGAAACCAGAAATCAAATTTCCAAACAAAGCAGCGGATACACTAGGTGTTATGATTCCAAGAGTTAGTCTCCCCACAAGCTTATACATGTTCTCCTCCTACGTGCTGATTGCCGTAAGGACGCCGATGATACATGGTACTCGGAATAAAATCAGAGGAAACGCCGACACAAGCATATGATTATATACAGCAAAACGTGGGGCCTGGAAAACGTAAGCATAAGCAATACCAAATGGCCTGAGAGCCTCGCAAGCATAAGCACTGAAACCAGGCGGCCGTGGAGTGCTCGGTTGGAGAGCGGATCGGGATCGTGGTGTTGACCAAATCACACGGGGTTAAAAGACATTAGAGATGAATATCAACGGAACAAATCCCGCACCAGTAACGCCAAGAAGTGCAATTGTTTGTACAAACCAAGCACCAAAATGGCTGCAAGGTCAACGGGTGCGCTGGGTGCAGAACGTGCTTCAGTTGCTGAGGCAACTGGGTGCACACCGGGTGGAAGTCAAAATCACAAAGTCTGCATCTATAGAAAAGGCATTCGACGCAGTCTCCGCAAACATCGCAGATGCAATCGTTCTATAGCGTGGCTTGAGGCTGACGAAGGACGAGCCTGGTAAGTAAATCTTTTGAGACAACCGATAGAACGATGAAAAGTCGACTTCTTCAATCGTCAACAACCTTTTTCTTTTCTAATTTGTCCAAGCTTTGTGTTTAATGGTTCAAAAATGGAGGAAACTTACCGAGTCACCCCCCGCGGAGTTGACCAATTCTGCTCCCATTTACAAAACTTGTGTTTATTCAAATTGCGTACGAGCCCTTAACAGTTGTACTTGCAGCTAGATAGATAAAATCCAATAATCTATTATGCTTGAGTAATGAATTTTTATCATATATTTACTTTGTCATTAAATAATATTTTACCTTTAACAAGAAGGAAAAAGTAATAAATTTATCTTTTGTTATTTATTAAGTTTTTGCGAGCATCCCAATTGAACTTCTTTTAATGTTTCTTGTAATTTTCTTTAGCAGCTATATTCACATATCATCATAGTATGTATGAATTATTTGACTCAGAATAATTTATACTATGGTCAAATGTTATTTTAATAAACGAAAGAAGTAAATTGAGTTATATGGAATGAAAACATCAGACAAAAATGATTTTCTATCAACAAGAAGAAGTGAGTTGATTGTGCCAGTTTCCTATCTTGTAATTAGATTGACACAAATGGGTTTCATTTTTTATTTCCTCACAGGATTATGTATGTATATGGAAATCACTGTTTTATATAAAGGACAAATTACTTCTTTATATTTAAAAAAAATATAAAAACTCGGAGACCAATCTAATAATTCCCCTTTTCTATTGGATAAGCTTATCCTAATTGTTCACGCGGTCTTAATAAAGACCATATATAGTTTTATCTTTCCATTCAATTATCACCATTTATGAACATCGAGTAATGCACATCCTATTTCCACAGATAAATCACTATTGAGTACGAAAAATAGGAGCTTATGAGAATTGAGGGCGAAAATTTTAAGATCGAGCTTGGGAATCATCTTAACAGAAACAAAAATCAAGCTATATATACGCAATTCAAACTGACCCGTAGTTTGTACTTTATCCAAGGATGCACAGAAGTACCTTATATTTGAATCTGGCTTGCGTCAATATTTTTAAATAAAAGGATTTTTATTCATGCAATACTTAAAAAAAATTACCTGAAAGGGGATAATAGATAATTGTTCTATATCATTTTTTTTTTATTTTCTTTGAAAAATTAAGTGCAAACACCGACTCTAATGATAACAAAAAAGGAAAAAAAAAAAGAAACGAAGTGCCAATCTGGGAAAAAAGAATCCCACATAAATCAAGTAATCAACAATGAAATTAATGAGAGAGACGGAAATCACGGAATTAATTAAACTAATACAAGAATCATGTATCAGCCTGATTGAGTTCTTCATGCACATCAACAGCCCCCGCCCCTGCCTCCTCCGGCTCCTCCACCACCTCCATCATGGCCGTGACCTGCAGTACCTATGTCTATGGCTACACCTGCTGCAGCACTTCCGGCAAAGTGATGAGTCCGATGATGACCACCTCCTCCGTTCGTACCACCATATCCTCCCAGCTGGTAAGTAAATCTATGGAGACAACTGATAACTAAACAAACAACGAAAACAACAGAAAAAATTATGATTGCAACTTGCCAAGGTTCCATAATTAATTTTCCTTTTGTTCGAACTTCAATTCAATTATATGTATGAAAACTTGGATTTAAGTTTTCTATAACATTACCATAGGGTTCCTTTTATAGTTGGCTAGGAATGATAAAAAGTTTACTTGAATAATTTGATTGTGTCGTCAATTTTAACAGTCTAATTACACGGCTCTTTATTCAATAATTTGATTTTGTCGTCAATTTTAAAAGTCTAAGTTCCATAATTAATTTCAAAATATAGAAGTATAATAGAACTATTAATATATTATTATATTAAATAATTAAATAAAAATTATTGTAATCTTTAGCTACAAAATTAATTTAAAAATATTTATATTTATAAATTAATAATAATTTTTGAAACTAAAAACCTTAATATTTTTTATTATTTTGTCAATAAATTCATATAGGTTCAAAATATTAAAATTAATTTTCAAAGAAATAAAAATATATTGTTGACTATTGATATTAAAAGTAATTTTAAAAAATATTAATGGTCACTGAAATTAAAGAATATATAAAAATATTAATTGTTTAATTTTTATTATAATTAAATAAAAATTATGTAAGTTTTAGCTACACAATTAATTTAAAATTATTTATAAATTAATAATAATTTTTAAGATTAAAAAATTAATATATTTTAGTATTTTGTAAATAAATGAATATATGCTATTCAAACTGTGATCCTTAGTTTGGATTTTATCCAAGGATAGACAGAAGTTCTTTAATTTGATCTAGCTTGCTTCAATTTTTTTAAATGAAAGGACTTATATTCATGCAATATTTAAGAAAATACCCAAAATGGGATAATAAATAATTGTTCTGTATCATCTTTTTTTTTTATTATTATTTTCTGTGAAATATTAACTCCAAACACCGACGCTAACGATAACCACAACATCAACAACGTGAAAAAACGAAAAAGTGGTCCTAACCCCAGAATAAAGAAACCCACATAAATCAAGTAATCAACAACGAAATTCACGAAAAAAAAAATGGAAGTCACGGAACTAAACTAATACAAGAATCGTGTATCAGCCCGCTTGAGTTCTTCAAGCACATCGACAGCCCTAACCACCTCCTCCTCCACCTCCACAGCCACCGCCACCACCACCACCTCCACCTCCACAGCCACCGCCACCACCTCCACCGCCACCGCCACCGCCACATCCTGCTCCACCTCCACAGCCTGTCCCACCACCATCTTGACCTGCGGCTGTGCCAGCACATTCACCACCGCACTTGAAGCACTCGGCACAGCAGTTTAAACATTCGACGAAAGAACTGTTTTTCTTTTTCTTATTTCCATCTTGTTGGGCAGCGCCTTTTGAATATTTATTGGGCTTACTCTTTCTCCTCGACTTGCCAAAACAACCCATAATAAAGCTTCCGATGGAGCAGCCAAGCAATATACAGACGCTATAGATGAATAGTTGAAGAATTTTATTGAATTTTTGCTTTATGGCTCGGCTATTTATTCAATAATTTAATTGTGTTGTCAATTTTAAAAGCCTAAGTCATCAGATTAAGGGAAGTTTCCTTGATCATTCTTGGGAGCTTCTACGAAGATAAGTAAGAGAATTCTTTCGATGTGGAAGCGCTTCTACGAAGCAGGAAGGAAGTTGACTCGGCTTTTGCTTTGGTTCAAATCTCGGCCTGGAGCCATCTCGATCTTGACTCGCAGAATTAATCGTAGACCTATTAATTTTCCACGCTCCATGCACACAGAGACTCAATATATTTTTAACTGTGACTAGATATTTTAACTTAAAATCATTTTTATTTAAAATCAATATCAAGCTGTAGGATCTCCAATTTATTGATTCATATATATATTTGACAATTTTTTTTTACTTTGCCAATATAGAGTTTATGTATAATTTTTAAGAAAAAACTCCTAAACGGAGAGATTATTATAGGAAGATGAGAGTGCATGAAAAACAACCTAATGATGTAATACAAAGCCGATAAACAAAAAAAAAAAAAATGAGGAAATTAAACAATAAAAATTAATATAAAGAGCATTTTTCACTAACAAAATGAGGGATCTTATAACCCTAAATTATAAGAAATCTATAATTAAATTAATTAATAGAATATTTACGAATAATAAAATAGCATGCGAATTATGTAAATATAAAGCAAAACAAGTTTCTTTGTATACACATACGAGTAATAATAGGTATCCTAAATTTTGATTCCAAATTTTATTCCACGAAATATGATATTCGTTTATTGAAAATGATTGAAAGATGTAACAAGTAACTTTAATAAATATAAAATTCAATATATTGAATATAAATTTGTCACATTTTTTAGAAATAAAATTTGATTTCAAAATTTTAAATAAGAACCACTATTGATATAGTTATCTACTGTTCAGGTAAATTCATATCAAGTGGCAACAATTTGGACAAGATAAACACAAGGTAGGCTAATTTTTCCCAGATAAAATTGGCTGAAAGGAAAAAATAATCCTACATTCTATTCTACAGTGGTGAAGAAGAACTTATGATGCATGCATGAAAATATTGTACAAACACCAATGAGACAAAGAAGAGAATAAAAAATAGTCCAAACAATCAATAGATGCGAAGCATCATATGTGAAATCTGTCATGTCAGCCTCCGCCTTTGCCTCCACTTCTACAGACTCTGCCTTCTTCTCAATTACCTCTTCAATGATCTTGGAAAGTAGAAGCTATTGTTGGGATACGAATTAATTAAATAAATTTCTCATATTTTATCTCTATGCTTTTAGCGTGCAAAATTTCTTAAAATATAAAAATTAAGTTTTGCACGTAAGTATTTAAGTATTGAAATAATATAAATACAATTAAAATTTATTATAAAATCGTACCTTGTATTTTAACTATTTACTCTTTAATTCAATGTTTTTGAAGTTTTAGAGAACCAAATTATGATTTTTTTTAAAAAATAATACGCTTATCTTTATCTTTCCTTTTTTGGCTTTATTTGAATTCAATCAAACAATCTTTAATTAAATTAAGTTTTTAACTAAAACCTTTGAATTAGATTAGGAGAAATGTAAGAGTGAAAAAATGATCATCATTATTTTTGATCATAACCTCTCTTTTTATAGGAATATAACTTCTTAGAAAAATTATCTTAAACTTCTTAGAGAATCCATTCAAAGTTTTTTGGAGAAGTTGTTAACCATTTCTTGGAGAAGTTGTTTAAAGCTTCTTAAATAAGCTTTCTATAAAGCTTCTTAGAGAAGCTTTCTATAAAACTTCTTGTGTAAACTAAATCTAACATATATTTTCTAATTTAATTAATAATTAATTAAATATATAATTCTAAAAAATATAATGCTAAATATGTGATCATTATAGATGCACATCTTTTGTATATCTATCTTATATTTGTAAAGTCAAGATTATGCCACTTGTCAAAATTTTATTTGCTAAAATGAAATATTTGACTATTATCACTTATATTATACATAAGTTTAGGTTAATTACTATAATAACCTTTCTTAATATATTTAAGTGATGCATAATATCATAACATAATTTTGTCCTTTATAAATTTTATTCATACTTTATAAATAAAGCTTAAGGTACCAAATTTATGATAATGATATGATATTCAATTTTTAAATCTTTGTATAAAAATTATTTGATAAGTTTGTATCTTAACTCAGGGCATCGAATTTAAATAGTGATGTATTTATATTTTCAAACTAACCATTAAGATAATTTTGACAAACTTGTCAATAATGTGGGTGTTTATTATTTTTTTTAATTTTTGCTGAACTAGTCTAAAGGTTTTATGGCCTAAATCATGCTTGAAATGTAAATTTTTGACATAAAAATCCTAGGCTAATTCCATGAAATTCAATGAAAATGATAACAAATTACCTTAGGATTTTTGGAAGACTTGATAAGTGCTTTCTTTTTGATGAAGAACAAGCTCAAAAGCATAAGCTCTCTCCACTTGACACCATCCTCTTTACTTCTTCTAAGCCTTGGACAAAATTTCTTTGAGAGAGATATGGAAAATCAACATTTTTCATTCAAAAATTAATTAAAATGAAAAATATCCACCCTTTTATAT
>JAWDEX010000005.1:2940616-2956534 GCA_035221805.1 Trichilia hirta | reverse complement strand
CTTTGCAGACTGCTGCACATATTCTTAATAAAATTTCTTCTAAATTAGTTCAAAAGACTTTATATAAAATATGGTGCGGTAAGAAATTTAGTTTATATTATATAAAAGTCTGGGATTATCCTGTATATGTCAAGTTGATCAAATCTGATAAACTTGATTTTAAATCAGAGATGGGTCAGTATATTGAATATCCTAAAAAAAGTTTAGGATATTAATTCTACTTTTTATTTGATTAAAGAATATCAATCAATAAGAATGCACACTTTTTAGAGAAAGAGTTTCTAGAAGAAGGAGGTGCAGATAGAGAGATTGAATTAAAAGAAGAATCTTTAAATATCAATTTGACCAAATTAAAACTGAAATATCTAGTAAGCAGACTTTAATTCTTATTAATCTAGTTTTAACTCAAAAATCTTATAAAATTCTTACACTCCCAGAGAGAGATGAATTTTTCAATAAGCAAGATTTTGAATCTTACTTAATATGAGCTACAGATTATTAAGATGATCCTAGAATCTATAAAGAGGAAATCCTGGATAAAGATTAAAGAAGATGGCTAGAGGCAATAAAATTTAAAATAGATTTCATGCATGTAAATTAAGTCTGAATACTTGTTGATCTTTTAGAAAAAATAGTTCTTATTGATAATAAATAGATCTTTAAGAGAATGATTGATAAGAATGGACAGGTAGAGACCTATAAAATATGGCTGGTTATAAAGTGTTATACTCAAAAACTAGGATTGGATTATGAGAAGACCTTTTTGCCTATTATTATGATTAAATCCATCTAAATTATGCTAGCCATAGTTGTATACTATGATTATAAAATTTGACAGATGAATGTCAAGACAGCATTCTTTAATAGTTGAGAAAAATCTGTTTATAAAACAGTCATTTAGTTTTGTGTCCGCTGTTGAACCACATAAAATATAAAAGTTGCATCAATCCATTTATAGATTGAAGCAAGCTTTTAAAAGTTAAAATATTTGATTTGATAAAACAGTAAAAGTATTTGGTTTTATTAAAAATTTGGATGAGCCTTGTGTTTATAAATGAATTAAAGATTATGCAATCACATTCTTGATATTATATGTAGATGAGATATTATTGATGAGCAATGATATGTGCATGATTGCAAAAGTCAAAATCTGGCTATTCAAAACTTTCTCTTTGAAAGATTTGAGAGATGCAACTTATATTCTCAAGATTTGGATCTATAGAGATAGATTGAAGATGATAATTGGATTATTTCAAAGGTTATTGAAAAAATATTGAAAAGGTTCAACATGAAAAACTCTTAGAGAGGTTTTTTGCCATTCAATCAAGATCTTCATCTCTCAAGAGATATTGGTCTAAAGACCGATAAATAGCAATAACAGATACGTAGTATTTTATATACATTAGCTATAAGTAGCTTAATGTATGCTATACTATTTACACGACCTGATATAGCTTATGCAGTAAGTGTTACTAGCAGATATTAGACAAATCTTGAAGAAAATCATTGGTTTGTAGTGAAAACTATCTTTAAGTACTTAAAAAATACTAAGAATATAATTTTGAGTTATAAATCTCAAGACTCAAGTATTCATGAATACTTAAATTTTAATTTTCAATCGAATATAGATGATCAAAAATCTATATCTGGTTTTATATTTCTGTATAATAGAAGGACTGTGAGTTAGAAGAGTTTTAAACAAATGACAATGGTTGACTCTACTAAGAAATTAAATATATAGCAGCTTCAGAAGTAATTTAGATGTGAAAGTTTATATCTGAATTGGGTGTAGTTCCTAGTATAGGTTATTCGATAAGCATATTTTGTGATAATACAGGTGTTATTGTATAAACTAAAGAACCAAGAGCACACTAAAAATGTAAATATATTCATTGAAAGTATCATATTTTAAGAGAATTTATTAGTACTAGAGAAATTTTGATTAGAAAGATATCTCTAGTAGAGAATGTCGCTAACCCTTTTACTAAAGCAATAACATTAAAGCAGCTAGACCAGTATCTTGAAAAGATGGGTATAAGATACAACAGCGAATGATTTTAATACAAGTCAGAGTTTGTTAGTATTGTATGTCCTAAAATTATTCGTGTTGTCATTTTGATTATATTGTATTGAGTTACTATAATATGCATATTGTACACATATTTATTAATAAAGAAAATATTTTAATTCATGTGTAGATACTACTTCTTCTATCTAATTATACTAGTAATAAAATATGCATATAAATTATTCAAGATAATTAGACTATCTAAATTGCTCCCTATAAACGTAATATCGACTGGACATTAATATTGTATAGTAGATACATTGAATGTCTTCGGTAAATATCATAAGATGATATTAGTGCATGTGATATGATAGTCATATCATTAGGACATTAGTATAGAATAATAGTTAGAGAACTATTATTTGAACGTGACTAAAGTATGATGAATCATATAAATGTATATTGTCAATGATTCATCATTAAATTATAAAGGTGTGTTTACTACTCCTCAGATCTTGGACTTCATGAGTGTCAATCGGTATAAATGCGCATAGTTTATATAGTGTATAAATGTGAGACTAATCATGTCTTGCACACAGAAATCGATTTAGTCATATGTTGTTTATATCAAAAGCAAATAACTATCAGAAGAAATTCGTTGACTTGATATAGTAAATTTTAAGGTACCGTTAACTTGATCCAAATTTGAGTTCTTAATCAAATATTAGTAAACAAGTAAAAATAAAGTCTTTGATCAAAACATAAATGTCATATGAAGAGTTTATAATAACAAGTTTAGCTCGTATTGACTGATTATCTAAATATAATTAAATTTAAGGTTTTAACATTTGTAAGCCTTACTTTGATTAGGATTAGACGAATGAAAGAAGATTATTCACACAAAACCTATAATAGAGAATAAAGGTTCGATAAAAAAATTTTTTATTATGAATTAAGGACTATGGCATATTATTAGATGTCAACTATAGTCATTCAGCATTCGAATGGTTTGAAATAAAATCAATAAAATTAATTTTAGCTTACGACTAATATTATAGTGAACATGAGAGATCACAACATAAACCTGAGATTATTTTTGCTATAAGAGAGAGTAAATAATATTCGCAATAGAGCTAGCACTCTCGAAGATATTATTTGGCCAAAAATCATAAATAGTTTACGTGTTAAATAGTTTAACGAAAAGAAAGCTTGAGAAATTGACCTTATTGTGATTTAAAATAAATCACAGTATTTTATAAATATATAGATATTTAAATAAAATTTGAGGTTAATTTATAATTTTTAAAAATTAAGAAGCTTGAATGATATTTTACAGTTAAGGCCTAAATGATATTTTTTAAGTAGGGACATGAATAACATTTTACAATCAAGAGGCTTTAATAATATTTTACTTAAAATTATAAAACAAAAGGAGAATATTTTTTGCTTTATTCATTCAGTTCGTTCAGTTTTTAATTTTTAGCTGCTCTTCTACTTCTTTTCGTTCTCTCTCTCAGATTGACCAATCAATAGAAAATTAAAGACATTTAATTTCTCAGAGATATCACATTATTAGTACTACACTTCATTGGTAAATTACTAAATATTAGTAATTGTAAATTAAATTTGTTTAATTTGAGAAAATATATATACCTTATGATAATTGCTGCTTCCGCCGCATTTTATAGTATGCATGTGATCACACACACAGTAATTTATATAGAGAGACTAATGATGATTAAGATGAGATTCATTGACTCGACCTATAAGATTAGAAGTGTCCGTTAACTCTATTCGAATTTGACTTTTTAGATGAATATCAATAAATTTTTAAAACATAAATCTCTAGTCAAGGTAAAATAAAAGTCATATGAAAAAGTTTATAATGATAAATTTAGGACATAATGCTTGATGATTCATAAACAGATCTTAAAATTTTGACATTTTATGAACTCTTACTTAATTAGGATCGAACAATGAAATGATATTTATTATCTACATTTACATTATAATCTTTAATGGTTTTAATAAAATATTTTTTCATTGCAATTTAAAAACTATAGTACATTATTAGATGTTAATTATAGTCATTGAGATTACAGATAATTTAAAAAAAAAATTCAAAATAAACTTACAGCTAATCTACAGTAAGCCTACATAGTCGTATTAGTAACCTTATTCATAGAGAGGTAGCATATTTCAAAATATATGTGTATGTGTATGTGTATGTGTGTGTGTGTGTGTGTACACACATATGTCTATATATATGCGTGTGTATATATGTATACATATATATACATATATACACACACATATATATAGATATATGTATGTACACACACACATACATATGGATTCAAAAAATGTGCTTTTAAAATCAAATCTAAATTAAAGAGTTTAATTTGAAAAATCTTGTTAAAGTGGAATTTGCAAATAAGCCTTTAGATGATATTTATTCTAATTTTGCTTAATGGTTAAGTAATTAAAGTTTTGAATAAATATTGTATTTAATTATTAAATAATTAATATTTATTGAGTAAATATCAAATTAATTAAAGGTAAAATTAAGAAAAAATATATATTATATACATCTATATTAGATTCAACTATGATATCTCAAGTCAAAGGATTACATTACACATTAATATAATCAAGTAATAAGTTATTGACTATATACTTTACCATATGATCTATCATTGTTTAGTCACATTTAAAAAATGATCATTAATTATTAATTTCTACTAATGTCCTAATAACATAACTTTTATTTTTACCCACATTAATATTATCTCATAATATTTATCGAAAGTGTTTAACATACCTACTATACAATATTATTGCCAAATAAATACTGCTATCGTAAAGGATAATTTTAACAAATTCATAACTATTTAACAATTTATAAGTATATTTTATTTAATAATACGAACAAATAAAGGAAGCAACTTATACACATGAATAAAGGATACTTTCTTTCATAATATGATAAATAATAATAATATAAAATAAAATAACCTAAAATCGACAACACAAATAATTTTTAGGGCATACATTAATAAACTCCCACTTACAGTAAAGTTATTCACTGTTATATCTTATAACTGATTTCTCAAAATGATTGTCGAGTTGCTTCAATGTCATCGTCATAATTAGTGAATCAACTATATTATTTATTAAAGATTTTTTTGGATTATTAGCTCTAGTTCTAAAGAACTCTCTCAAAATGTAATATTTTTGTTGAGTATGCTTAGACTTTTATTGTACTCTTGATTTTTTTGCTTATGTAATTACTCCAGTATGTCATAAAACACAATTATCTGATAAACTATATTTGGAACCATACCTAATTTCGATACAAACTTACATATTTAAAGAGACTCTTTTGTCATTTTTGAAGCAATAATATGTTCATCTTTTGTAGTAAAGTCTGTTGTTGTAACATATTTGGAACTTTTTTGATCAACAATACATTTATTACATATAAAAAATGTATGTTGATATAAATTTTCTATCATTAACATCTGATTGAAAATTAAAATTTGAATACCTTTAAATGTTTAACTCTAAATATCCATAACTCAAAATTAAATCTTTAATTTTTTAGAAGTATTTCATAATCGATTTCATTGTCGACTAATATTTCTTATCTAGATTGGTCTAATATTTACTTATAACACTTACAGTATAATTTATATCAGATTTTGTACATAGTATTATGATATACATTAAGTTGCCTATAGCTAAATTATAAGGCATATTATATATTTGCTATTGCTCTTCACCAATCTCTAGATTCATATCTTTAAAAAAATGAAGATTGTATATGAAAGACAATAGCCTTCTTTTAGAGTGATTTATGTTGAATTTTTCTAATATTTTCTCTATATATAATTTATAGATAATCCTATTATCTTTTTTACTCTATCTCTAAATATGCAAGCTTCGAGAATATAGGTTGCTCCTCCTAAATTTCTTATAGAAAAAGATTCTGAATAACCAAATCTTAAATTCTATCATCATACCAATATCATTATCGATAAATAATATGTCATTTATATATATTATAAGAAATGTAATACTATAATCTTTAATCCATTTATATAACCAAGGTTTATCTAAGTTTCTAACAAAGCCAAATGATTTGATTATGTTATTAAATTGAATGTTCCAACTTTTATAAGTTTGATTCAATCTATAAATAGATTAATGTAATTTGCATATTTTATTTTTTTTAGCAGTGGACACAAAATTTATTGACTATTTTATAAATAAAACTTTTTAATAAATCATTGAAAAACATTATTTTAACATTTATTTGCCAAATCTAATAATTATAATATATAGTAATAGCTAATATTATTCAAATGGATTTAATCATAGCCGCGAATGAAAAGATTTTCTCATAATTTAACTATTATTTTTTAGTATAAACTTTTGTAACTAGCTTAATTTTGTAGGTCTTAACATTTTATCTTTACAAATCTTTACCTTGAAGATCTATTTATAATATATAGGAATAGTTTCTTTTGGTGAATCTACAAGTGCTAGAACTTGATTAGCATTCATAGATTTCATCTCATAATTCATCACTTCTAGCATTTACCTAAAATTTTATCTAGTATAACTTTTTTATAACTTTTAAGATCATTACCATAATCAATTTCTCTTATTAAGTAGGATCAAAGTCTTACTCATAGAGAAATTTGTATTTTTATAGAAGTTTAGATACTCTAAAAGATTTTTAAACTAGAATTGAAGTATTTGATATTAGACTTTGCTAATTAGACATTCTAACTTTAGCATTATCAATTTAAGGCTCTAATGACTCTTTCTTAAATTTAATATTCCTTTTTATACTACTTTCTTCTAATAACTCATTCTTTAAGAAGTGTGTATTTCTATTTATCGAAATTTTTTTATTAAATAAAAAGTAAAAATAATATCTTAAATAATCTTTAAGATATTTTATGAATCAAACTTTTCTAATTTTATGTTTAGCTTTTCTGTCTTAATTAGTTTAATATAAGCTAGATAACTTTAAATGTTTATATAATTGAGATTGAGTTATTTTTCACTCCATATCTAATATAGAGCTTTCTAAACTGAATTTGTCAAGACTTTATTAAGGATATGTATAGCAATATGCAAGGCATATCCCTATAAAGATATTAGTAAGTCCGTGAAATTCACTATTGATCATACCATATTTAATATGATATGGCTTTTTTTTCACTATACCATTAAGCTACAGTGTATAAAGAGGAGTTAATTAAAAAATTATTCTATTATTTCTTAAGAATTCTTAAAAATTTTTTATTTAAGTATTCTCCTTCACAATCTGATCATAAAGTCTTAACACTCTTTTTATTATGTTTCTCTATTTTATTCTTAAAATCTGCGAACTTTTTAAAAGATTTATACTTGTATTTTATTAAATATATATACCTATACCGTGACATATTATTAATAAAGAAAATAAAATATTCAAAATTTTCTCTAACTATAGTACTAAATAGTTTACATATATTTATATATATGAGTTTTAATAGTTTTTTAGCTCTCTTACCTTTACTTTTAAAGAGAGTTTTGATCATTTTTATTTAAAGACAATATTTATAAGTTGGATAGGATTTTGAACTCAGTAAGCTTAAAATCTCACTTTCTTTAAGTTGAATCATTCTTTTTTCCTCCATATAACCTAATCTATGATATTATAAAATTTTAGATTTTTTTTTATTTCAAATTTTTTTATTAGTAATAGATGTAATTAAACTACAATCGTTCAGTTCTATGACATACAAATCGTTCCTATTTAAAGTTTTACCAATCAAAATATTTTTTAAATATAATAAATATTTATTTTTATTAGACTGTATAGCATAATCATCTTTATATAAAACAAAATAAAAATAATATTTTTAGTGACTTTTGCAAAATATAAAATAGAGTATAAATTCAAAATATGTTTTAACAATAGCGCCAATCAATAAGATCCTATGGCTTTTACTGCATCTTTTATCCCATTAGTCATTTTTAAAATAATATCACTTTTTGACAAAACAAAACTATTTAGTACTGCCTACAAAGAGACATATACATGAGACATATATATAGCTATTAAATCAAGGGTCCATAAATGATTATTAAAAATAATATTTAATTCATAATCAGTTATATCACAATTATACATACTTACTTTAGCCCTTTCAAAACTATTCAGGTAAAGAGAATAGTTTCTCTTTCAATGTCTTTTCTTTCTATAATAAAAAAATTTTTCCTTTACCTTGACTTTTTCAGCCTTAGTTTCAAATTTCTTAAAACTTCTCTTCTTAAATTCAACTTTTAAACCTTTTTGTTATTTCTATAGCTTCTTCTGAGTCTTACTTACTAAGATTATATGAACATCTTTATATCTTTTTTCTCTAAAATTTTATCTATAGAATTCTTAAATCTCATTAAATAACTTAGAGATAGTTCACTTAATAATGTTCAAATTGTAATTGTTTATAAACGATTTATTTACTATGATAAAAGGATTAGAGAATCAAATTAACTTTAAAGATGTCAGGCATGACTATCTTATAAATATCCAACTGCCCTCTTATATTGATCATCTTGATTGTATGATCATCTTGGGGCATCCCTTCTTTAAGCTTCATACTGAAAAGGCAAGGACATAACTTGTACTCCACTACTCCTTAATTTTCATTATACAACTCTTATAAAGCAACTAACTTATCACAAGCACTTGAAATATTTTTGTACTTAGTTTAGAACTCTTTATTCATTGAGATTAGTATGTAATCTCAAGCTCTTTTATTATCTTCATACCATTTATTGAATACTTCACACTTAACTTGTGAAGCATTCGATTCAATGTCAAGTGGTAAAGCTACCTATAAGATATAGGTAATGTTTTTAAAATCAAGAGCTATTTTTAAATTTTGAAGTCAGTCCTTAAAATTTAGTCAAGTGAAGACATTATTGTCCATAATTCTTAAAGGAATATTGTTTACCAATTTAAAGTCATATATCACAAATCAAAAGATACTTTACAAACAAAAAATAGTTTATTAGTGTCTTGTTATATATTTCAAATTATTCAAATTACTAATCATATTAACTCATACTATATAATCTGAACTCTATACTCCCTTAGACAGTATCCAAAAGTTTTGTTAGATTAATAAATAAAATATTAATAAAAAATTAAATTCTTATTAAAATTAATCGATCTCACGTAATAAAACTTTTTGCCAATTAACTCAATAAATAGAAAATACCTTTTTTTATATTATATGTAAGGTTTGATTTATTTTTCTTATCCTAACATTAGATACTTCGTATAATAGATAAATCATTATGCTTTCTAAAAATGTTATTCTCATCTCATTCGTATATTTTATAATCTTTGTAAAAATAAAAATATACATTCAAAAATCAGATAACTAAATTTAATTTTATAAACTTATACTCTTTGCATTTTTAAATTTTAAAATAATAAAATTTATATCAAAAATTTCTTATTATCCCACGCACAAATTTAATAATTATATTAGAGGATCAATTTTAATATTTCATACATACCTCATAAGTATCACTCACTTGTTGCAAATATGTATAAATTAAAATATTGATGCTAATGTATACACATTCAATGTCCTTTTAAGTAAATCAATGTTATTTATTTGGGTTATATTACTTGTTTAATAAGTAATTTTATTACTTGTTTGAATTGTATTATTTGTTTAACAGGTAATTATGTTGTTTAATAAGTAATTACATTGCTTGTTCGAGTTGTTTATCTTATTTGACTAACACTTCTTATCTTACAAAAATTATTTTATTTATTAAATTTGTTTAACTTATTAAATTAAGTTAATTTATTTGATTTATATTATTTATTAAGTAAGTAAATGCATTACCCGTCAAATTAAGTCAACTTGAAAATTTAGGATAACTTGTAAAATTAACTTAATTTAATTAACTAACTTAGGCTAACTTGTAAAATTAATTTAAGTTAATCAATTAACTTTTACGTTTAAATAATAATATTTTTTTTTTTAAATAAATATAATCATATTTATTTATATATATAACATATATTTCATTCACATTATTCATCTCATCAATAAACGAAGACAAAATTTGAACAAAGCTAATGGAGCCATAGGCCCCTCTTGCGCTGGATGCAGGAACTTGCAGATTATTTAGAGCAAAGTTAATATTTAATAAAGAAAGAAAGTTGCGTAAAGGCATGACTTGTTATTTAGGGAAGTCAGGGCCTCCAACATGTCGTGGCATTGCAACTTAGGGGTTTCTATAATTAAAAGTTGACTAGGTAATATATAATATATTTTTAATAGAAGACTTTTTCTTTGATACGTAAGAGAAGACTTTGATCTACCAAACCTTATAAATTATAGAGGGGTTATCTCCAAGAAGTTGCAAGGAAACTGGTAAAGAGTTAAAAAAATTGAATTGATAATAGTTTGAAAAGCAATAATTAAATTATTTCATAATTTTGAAATAAATTTATGCATGATAAAAAAAATTCGAGACTATTTATTTTATAATTTATTATTATTTAATAGCAATTATTAGAAATAGGGAAGAGGTTATTTTTAAAAAACAGTTTATCAAATAATTCAGTAATGCATTTAATATAATTTTTAAATTTTATATTATAATTTTATTATTTTAATAAAAAAAATAATTATATCATATATTACTATAAACTCTATTTATATTATATATTTATCATTATATTACAAAATTTTTTATTAATCATGGCAGAGAGTATCAAAAGTTTATTGAGTAAGCAACAATTATTATATATTATTAAATTATATTTGATAATTTGCTCTGTTAAAAGTGGAGTGTGAGCGTTTGATAAATTTAAGTATGAATAATGTATAATTAAATTGTCTATACAAATAACACTAACATAAAGACATGTATATAGACAATTTAATTATATATTTATTACAATTATCATATATTTTCAAAATATTTTTATACTAAAATATATCAAACTCTCTTACTCTATTTTTAATAATACAATTTATTAAACACCCAGCTGCTTTTATTTAACAACAAACTATTTCATCAGCACGGCAGCAACATTTTTTTTCATAAGTAACAACAATCCCAAACCTGCTCTTACTATAAATGATTGTTAATGTTTTTTCCGAAGTTCCTCCATTTTTTTTCTCTTTATAAAAGTGTTTTAAATAAAAATAAATCATAATTTAGATTATGATTTATTTTTATTTAAAACACTAATTTATTTTACTTAAAAATAAATTTAAAATTATAAAAAAAAATTGTTAAATATAATAAAAAGGTGTTCCCAATCTAATAAGCATAATAATAAAAGCAATTTGAGATTAAAAAAAAGTTGATATGAGTATTATTGTTGATAATAATATTTTATTTTATTTTCAAATTTTACTATCTTAAGTATGGGACTAATTTGCTTAATTTATCGTTAACACAAGTGAAGATAAAAGACTACATTAAGCATACATTTTGAATCCTTTTGGAACAGAACAGTGTAATTGGACATCTGTCTGTCGTTACGTTGGACCTATATCAACTGGCAATTGAGCGCTTGATGAATTCGACCTATGGGCTGAAAAGTAATTAAAAAAATATTTAATTAAATATTTGTGTATAATAATTATTAATAATTTATATTATTTTTTAAAATTTGTGTAATTCATAAAATATACAAATTTTATTATAATTTATAATAAAATTGTTATTATTATATTAATTATTTCTTTTGTTATATGAATAACTATATTTTTTTAATTTTTATAGAACAAACAACATTTGAACCTTCAAAGTTAAAAAACAAAAAGTGTCACTTAAATTCTTAAATTTAAATTAAGTGACACATAAATTTCTAAAATACTATTTAACTTCTAAAAATTCTATTATATTCTCAAAATTTAATTATCCTAGAAAAAAAGGATATTTCATATGCTTTTCTTACGCTTCATGAAGATAATATATTGTAGAGAATTTTATTTAAACTAACCAAATTATGCCAATAATATCTTCAGTTTACTTAAATAAAATTTCAAATTTTAATATAATATTTAAAATATCAAATAAAAACTTAAAATGTTTAACATAATAATTTAAAATTTTATTATAATCTAAAAAATGTAAAAATTAAGTGTAAATATATATTATTATATAATTTTTATCACATGATTAATTAAACTTATATACTTATTTGATTTTTGTAAATAATTAAAGTAAAATCCATTATTAGTTTAATAATAAAGTTTAAAAATATAAATTCTATCATGTTCCTTTATATAGACTCGTCTCTAACAATATTAATATATTAAATTATAAGAATATGCACATATATTAAAATTTTTTAATCTAATTAAAATTATTTGTATTTAAGGGTATATTATTTATTAAAATTATTGGAATTATTTTATATTTTTTAATAGTCAATGCATTAAATTTATTAAACATTTTAACCCTTTGTCATTGTTGATTTAATTGAAAAGAGAAAATATTATTTTAGTTATCCGATATTTTTGTGATAGTCAATTAATGATCAAATATATCGAAGATACGTGGGATGATTTTTTTAATCTTCATAAAATCGTTTACTATATATTATTTTTATAAAACCTCGAAAAAAAATATGTGAAAATAATATTTTTTTTGGTATAACTAAAGTTTAGTGGTATAATAAATTTTTTAAGAGTTAAATAGTATTTTTAAGAATTTAAGTATTATTTGATTTAAATTTAAGAGTTTAAGTTATACTTTTCTTAAATTTGGGGTTGAAATGCCGATTTCCTTTTAAGTATTTGTTAATTAAATGGGATGCTAAAAATAGGATATCGTCACCTTTAGGCTAATAAGCCGAAAATAGATGTATAACTATTTTACGGGGAATAACAGCCCATGGGCTAATCCCAATTCAATTTCGTCCTGAGCAAATCACTCTCTGAAACCCAATTTATCTTGGAACGCTTATCACCTTCGAACCCTTCCAGAGATTGATAGAAAGCATAGGATTCGAATGCATGGCGTGCAACATTAGTATTATGCTACGGTGCTCCACCGATACGCCGCGTTTTGCTGACCCATTTCAAATCCAACTCAATTCCCGAAGCCCTCGCTCTTCTTTCCCACTTAAACTCCTTCCCTCTCCCGCTCTCCATCATCATCGCAGAAAGGTAATATAAAATACCACTGTGTTTCAGTCATTTCGGGTTTTTAGATTCACTTAAACCTAATTTGAATCTGGTTTTTGTATAGATCTCATATTCTTGTTCTTCGCGGCGTACCTTTGTAGCTGTGAGGTCTCATATGGCCACGGAAGAGAAGCCGATTTCTGAGGACCGAATGCTTGTGAGTTAATTCTACTGTTCGCCTATCTTTTGCGTTTACTGCTATATTTTATTTTATTCTTGTGCAAATTGAGATGGTCCCGTGTTAATTTTGGATGTTCAGGTGTTTGTGCCACCCCATCCGGTGATCAAGCACTGGGTGTCAGTTTTGAGGAATGAACAAACTCCTTCTCCCATTTTTAGTACGTGTAATTTGTTTTATTATTGTGATTGTGGATTTACGAAATGAATTTTTTCTAAAATTAATTATTCCATATAGTATTTATCAGCTTTTGATGTCCGCTGTTTTTATAGGGAATGCAATGGCTGAGTTGGGGAGGCTTCTTATGTACGAAGCTTCGAGGGATTGGTTGGTAAGTTGTTATGGTTACATGTTATTGATTTTTTGGCATGCATGTAGTGTCTTTATTTGAAATTTTGTCTTTATTATAGACATTATCTGTTTCTTGTAAATGCTGGAAAACACAGATGAATAATTAATGTGGCCTAGCCCACTTAATATAATAACTGCAGATTCTAAAATTGAATTTTTTGAAATTTATTAAATGTATGGTTTGTACCCTTGCTTAAGTTCCAAGCTATCCCCAAATTACATTTGACTATTTGACTTTGAAATCACTTTCAGTGGCATGGTTTGAGATAGTTGCAGAAGCTTGTCAAAGGAATTGACATAAACAGGCCCATTCTTGTTTGACTACTTGCTGCGTATTTGTTATTTTAAATTTCATTCATAATTAGAGTATCCTAAATTAAATTCCGAATGTTTGGATTCGCTAGATGTTATTTAATAGCTCAATTGAGCTAAATGGTTGTTCGTTTGAGGTTCTCTTACATTTTTGTCAAGATTAGATTATAGAAAGCAGATGCCATTTTGGTACCTTAGGATATACCTACTTATGCTTATGATGTTTCTGTGATGTTTTGCACTTACACATCCATGGTTTTGTTGCTGTCAGCCTACTGTGACTGGGGAAATTCAGTCACCAATGGGTGTTGCTTCAGTTGAATTTATTGATCCGAGAGAGCCAGTGGCGGTCAGTTTCCAGTGGCAACTTTCATTTATTTATAATTAATTTGTTCAGCTTTCCTGTTCATACTTCCATCCCTGATGCTGAGTTTTAGTTGCACAGGTTGTTCCTATACTGAGAGCTGGTCTTGCTCTTGTGGAGCATGCATCATCAATCTTACCAGCCACAAAGACATATCATCTAGGTAGAGAATTATTCTTTCATGTGTTGGGAGTTTGACTTTTTGTTATTTTATCGGTATTGGGGGTTAGAGTTAGTGTGATTGTTATTTGCAAATTTTGATTTTTGGAAGTTTTCGTCTGGAGAATGAAATTGTATGCTTATTGTTATGATCATCCTGTTATACAATTACAATTTCTTTTACTTCTCTAAAAATATATTGTTGCTCGTTTTGAGCACTTCTATTCTTCTTGTTTTTTTATTTTTCAAAGTTTTTCTTTAAGACAGAGATTTCTCTTCCTTTTCTCTCATGTGATTTGACATTAGTAGCTATTTATTTATTTATTTTTTCTGTTTTGTAAATTAAGGAATAAGCAGGGATGAAGAGACCCTTCAGCCAACAGTATATCTGAATAAGTAAGAATTTTAAATTACACAATTACAGTTTATTTTTTCTGTTTTTTTCTACTCTGCATATAAAGTGGATTTCTTTCTTCTTCTACTTCTTTTTTTTCTTGCTTTTTTTAATTTTTTGTAAATATTATAAGAAAATAGTCCAAACCTACCCCAGCTTGGTGTGAGTGGCGGTTGAATCCCAGACCTCCGGTACCACTCCAAGAAATTTTACTAATTTACTTCTGTTTGGTATTCTTGACCTTGTTTATACTTATGTATGCTGCTGTTACTTCTGAAGGTTGCCTGAAAAATTTCTGGAAGATTCACGAGTGTTTGTGGTAGATCCTATGCTGGCAACAGGTATTAATAATATCCTAATAATGGCTGGAAATTCTGCTGCCATATTCAGCATATTGAAGCACAGATAACTGTCTCTCTCTTTTCTTCTTGTTCTCATGAAATGAAGAAATTTGTAGTCTTTCTCGAACAAAATGCTATCTCACATTTACTTTTACTGTTGCACTAGGTTGGGGTCCAACTTCATTTGATTAATATTGCTTTTCAACCTTTTTTCTAGGGTAATTTTGTCTTTGCGCAACCTCTTTAATATTAAGCTTAAGTTGGAAGTTGTGGTTTATCATTATCTTCTTTCTGCCATAAAAGATACTTTTGTATGCTATTTACTAGTTTGTTTCTACACGTCCTTGTTATATAATCACAAGTTAATTTTTCTGATGGTTACTTTCGTGTGAGCTTTACTGGTTTGTTTCTACATGTTCTTGTTATATGATCACAAGTTAATTTTTGTGACATTCACTTTTGTGTGATATTTACTGGCTTGTTTCTGCATGTTCTTGTCATACAATCAAAAGTTAATTTTCCTGATGATTAATTTCAGGCGGTACCATCGTGGCAGCTCTCGAACTTTTAAGGGAAC
>JAWDEX010000005.1:2913637-2926120 GCA_035221805.1 Trichilia hirta | reverse complement strand
AAAAATAAGCATGCATAACTTACCTTTGTATGACAAGTATGATCCTAGGAAGTTCAAGCATGTTCTAGCAACTTTCACCAACAACTAAAGGAAGAAATGACTGGCTAAAAGGAATAGATTGTGTATATGATGCTGGAGGAAATAACTCTGTATAAGAAAAATGCATTTCATTGAAATTAACATGTCTAACAACGAACACTCTATCTTTAGCAATCTAAACACTTATACCCTTTATGAAAAGGTCTATATCTCAAGAAGACACATTGTGTTGTATGGAAATCAAATATATGCTTATTATATGGTCTACTAAAAGGATAACAAGCACAACCAAAGGCCTCTAGGAATGACATGTCAGGAGCATAGCCAAAGAGTTTGAAGAATGGTGAATCAAAGCCAAAAATAACTGTTGACAGTCTGTTTAATATATAGACAGATGTATAAAAGGCATCCCACCAGAAATTAAGTGGTAAAGAAGCTTGAAGGAGTGTAGGACCCATCTCTGAGTGTATCTTTGTTTTCTCTCTGCAACACCATTTTGATGGTGTGTATAAAGGCAGGTATCTATAAAGTATGTCTTGAGATTTAAAATTGAATAAAAGCCACAAACTCTCCTCTACCAGCAGACTGCAACATCTTAATGCTCTTTTGAAACTGATTTTCAACCCGAAGTTTAAATTCTTTGAATACAATAATAGCATCAGATTTTGCTTTCAGAGGAAAGATCCTAGCATATCTAGTATAGTCATCGATAAAACTGATGTAATACCCTTCAGCTTGTCCTTAACAAAATAACAGGAAGATGCAAATTCAACAGTAAAGTGTTCATCAACAGTGAGCACTGAAATTCTTATAAGATTCTTTGGAACACATAAGACATCTTCAAGCACTAAGATATATAAAGAGTTTTTAAGTTGCAGAAATACTTTACCAGTGTGTGAGATATCTAGGTGTTGTGTACTACTAACAAGGTCTCTATTACCTGTGAATTCTTCATTAATACTCAAATTCTTCGGTAATGTAGTGAGTAGCACCATCTGCTATACCTTCAGAATTCACAATGTAAGCTGCTCTGGAACTCTGTCCCAGCTCAAAATTTTTTTGTTGATTCTGAAACAACTGATTTTGATGCATCTGATTATGAGCATTCTGTTAGTTTTGCTTATTAAAACTAGTTTTCTGCATTCCATTCTGTTGCTCAAAGCCAGCTTGTCTTGGCACAAAATCTTTATTAAACCCATAATAACAAGCAACAGCCACATGTCTAGACTTATAGCAAATTTGGCACAAAGGTTTTGAGTTGTTAGGATTTCCTCTACCTCCCTATCCAACATTACTAAACACTGGACTAAAATGCTCTACCACCTCCAGAAGAATTAATCATTTGATTTCCAGCATTCATTCCACTTCCCATGCCTCTTCCTCGAAAGTTTCTGTGCTGTGCATAATTTGCAATAAACCCTCCTTGAATCGTTACTAACTACACCATACTGCTGTTCTAATGTACTTCCAAATGACAACAAACTAGCCTACACCTCATGTAAACTAACATCCTCTTTTCCATTAATATGCACTGAAATTGAGTTGTATTCAAAGTCAAGACTAGTGAATAATTAAATTCTTCTCCTTTACAGGTTCACCAGCTATTGCTAGTTTATCAGCAATCATTTTTATCTTCCTAAAATACTATGAGATCTTCATAGAATCTTTTCGAATTGACTGAAATTGAGACCTTAAGTGCACAACCCTAGCTTTATTCTTAGATCCATGTTGTTCCTCCATGGCTCTCCAAAGCTGGAATGAAGTTTTACACTCAACTACCATACTCAAAACACTATCAGTTATCGAAGATCTGATCCAAACTAGCAACATTTGATACCGTCTATGCCAAGCAAAATAATCTGGATTCTCTACAAATTGACTTTCTAAAGTTGAACATACCTTTCCGGTATCAATGATTCACCAGTAATCAAATTTTCCAAGCCGTTTCTGTAGATTGAAGGTATCACCTGAGATTTCCGGATGAGATAATTCCCTTCATCGAGCTTGGTTGGAGTGATGAACTAAAAAGAGAAATTTGTAAATTGATTCGCCTATGAGAAAATTGTTCAACTCATAGCTCTGATACCATGAAAGCTTTATGAAGCTGTATATTATGTTTCATTTGAGAGGAAATCAAAGAGGAAATCTGAAGGAAAAATGTATTGCTCTCAGAAAATGAAAATGACAGAAGTGAAGTTCGTTACAAAATTCTACAAGCACATATATATACGTATTGGAACTTAGTAAATTAACTTCTAAAGACTTACTAATTACATGAATGCCACTCTAACTTTCAGCTTGAATATTCAGCGTCTCGTCCTGTTGTAGCTTAGACTTTGCACGGTGAACTTGTGTAACGGCACCTCGAATTATAAATTAGTGGATATCTGTTATACTAATTATCGAGTGAGTTGTGATATCCTGGATAGCCGCTGAAATTCAAGATCTCGTGAACGATAAAGAGACGTTTGACGTATCTCATGTACCCAGATGTAACCCAGAGGGCAATAATGCGACAAAAAAAGCACTCCAGTACTCAAACCTTTGTTTCTGAATGCAAAACTTTCTTCTATATTTACTTTTTAGCGTAACTATTCTTGATGAAAATGAAAAGGAACTTTTGACAAAAAAAAAAAAAAAACGAATTAGTGAATATTTCTATCTGAGAAACTACCGAGTGCACACGGTCATCGCACATTTTTCCTATTGTGCTTTCGATATTGAACAAAAACAAAACCTTGCAAACGATATTTAAAAATAGCCGCAAAAAAGCGAACAATTTTTGTTATCTACCGATGCTAATAGAAAAAACCACATACACTAAGGAAAACGATTCATCTGAATACCTGTTTCATCTTTGTTCAAAAGCTTACAATTTTTGTTATCTAACCACGCCAAAACAAAAAAGAACACTACATATGCCAAAGAAAACGATTCATCAAAATATCCGTTCACTCTTTGTTTGATATTAGAGCAATGTGCTTTTGAAACTACTATTGCTCTAAAGTGAAATCACTTAATGTGAAATATTAATGAAAATTTAATTAGTAATCCTATCAAAAGTTGCAATTTACCAATCAAACTCTATACTTCGTACTTTTAGTTCTTTAAAAGCATTATCAAGTACCACAATCTCAGATAAACCTGTGATAAATGCAAAAGACAATAGGTTACACTAATTAATCATAAAAGTCATGCATTATAAACAACACAACAAATCCGCATTATAAAATCCAAAACCACCTAGACGGGACAATATGAACTAGACCAGAAATTCTAAAATTGTTTAATATAACTTTTTTCCCCCTTTTTTGGAGTACAATGAAGAGATCCTTAAAAATTTCCTCCAACATGTATTTTATCAATGGAAACAGTTTGTTTTACAAAATCAAAAAACTCCTGACAATTTACAACCCTTGGGTGGCTCTGCAAATATTAGCAGCTCCACCTGAGAATTCTATTCAAAGTCATAGGAAATTATTTGATAGCCAACAGAAGCAGCAGTTAAGCCCAATCTAGAACAATAAGCTGTATAAGCTTCATAGTCAAAATGATCCTGCACAAAAGCAAATTCTGTTATTACAATCACAAAATAACCGTAGGGAATTAAAAAGCAAATTAAATGACTACCATATCCAATGTGAAAATCTAAGACTCCAGCATCTGTAATTCAATAATGGGATATTTTAGCATTGACATTGATGAACACAACTATGCTAAAAACAACACCATATTTTCACAAATCTGCACTAGTCCTAGAATAGCTTGGGTTTTGAAGGGGAAAGAATACTGAATCCACTTCAAGATCTTGAATATGACATGATTAATACACAGAAATTGTTACCAATTCATATGCATTCATTCAGTCCCAAAACATACTACCTGAGGGAATAAAGAGCCAATTAAGAAAGTAACTTACTCAGCAAGTGATCAATATAACAAGAAACAAAAGAAGACAAACTGACAACACAATCATTGATAGCCAATCTGTATGTAATACCCAGCCCTCAAAATGCAAGAGTTTCAAATCAACATGTATATTCCTCAATATTCAATAATCAAGGTTCACATTAGCTGAACGATTCTAATGATGGGAAACAAGTAATAATCAAACTCCATCCAGTCAGCAATAAAACAATATCTAAAAGAGAGACTTCAACCCGGCAACTCAAAGAGAGTCCTTTGATGTCCATGAACATGGCATAACTAAAGACAAGAAAAACGCTCATCTTAACTGATTCAAACCACATTCTTCAACTTGTTACTGCTACAAAGTTAACAGAATTTAGTGACATGCAAATAAAGGGTCTAAAACAAAACCTTAGCCCACATGTCACACAATACCAATGCAAGCTCACAACAATTATAAATTGATCTAAATTACAAAAGAACCCTAACTCTAAGCCAAATTGAACTGCTAAATTTTTAATATTTCCTGCTCCATCATTTTTATGGAAAAACTATCTAAGATATCCAATTGAAGAGCAAAAATGTCAATGACACACTGAGATCTAAAAACAAGAAAGCATAACAAAAATAGCATAATATAAAAACTACTGAGCAAAGCAAAAGAAAAAAACTTGTATTCTCAGCAGCTGTCAGTCATATGATAGCATAGATTTATTCATACACAAGTAGACACTAGACAGACAAAAATCTAATATAAGAATTAAATTCTCTAATGCAGGTTCACTCACTTTCTACAGTCATATCAGCTACAGCTCACTATAATTGCGCCAAACTGCACGGAATTCCTCTCGGAACGTGTTCAGACGGGCTTTCAAGTTGGGTGTTCTAAAACTTGCATGGAGGATAGTGGCTGTGAAATAGCGAGGGAGAGAGAAAATTAGCAAAACAACATACAAAGAACCAAGGCAAAAAAACTTGAGTAAAGGGATGGTTAACATACCAAGAAGTCCTATGGCAAGTGCCCAAAGGACAGTCAATATACCACAGGAAACATACCAAAGGATGAAACTCACTAAAAATAAAAAGAAAGAAAGGGAGAAAAGGAACAATCAGTTGACATCTAATACTATATAACATCACCGAACTGGAAAATTTGCATCACTTTTACTCGAAGTAAACATGGTGCAGTTCTTAAATACCAGAAGAAAATATTAAGACAAACACCCAGCGAGGCCGACCACATATATGAATTGCCCTTTTGGCTGATGGACGTCCGCGGATAACAGGTCTGAAATTACAAAAACCAATAACTAAATTGGTGATTCTAGATGCTCTGCACGCACAAATAATAAGTAAACAAACTTACGTAAGAGGGGGCCTCATCTTGGCTGCTATATGTGGAGAAAATTGTCTAACAGTTCTTGTCACCTTTTCACTGAAAGTACCTGCAAAGCTGTAGAAAGAATTCTTAACAACCAAGATGTCAAAAACTATAGTATTTTGTACCAACAAGAATCCAAGGCATTTTTATACCTTTTTCTGGAATACAAGCCATTAAGCTTAAGACCTAGCCCCCACAATAAGAATCCAAGGCATTGTCATACCTTTTTCTGAAATGGGAGCCACTAAGCTTAAGACCTGGCCCCCACAACACACTACCATCTCAGTTAAAAATCCTGGGGACAATGAATTACTAGTGGATAATTTTTCACCAATGATAAGATAGTTTGCTAAATTTCAGTTACGTAATACTCCAAATCAAGACAATAGCACTGTGTCAATACTCCATACAACACGCCCACTTCCATCACAACTTTGTTTACCACAATTAATATTAACAGTCTACTAAGCCTTAGCAGGACCATGGATCCAGTCAGATTTCTCAACCTGAAACAATACCTAAAAATCAAATGACAATGCCTTTAAGTTTCAAACCATAAACATAGGAAATGAATAGTCAAGAAATATTTGAGGGAAAGGGATTTGAAATTTTGGATGAAAAATTTGAGGGAAATGGATTTGAAATTTTGGATCGTATCACGAATTATAATCCCGACAAATCTAATTCATCCACAAACAAAGTTGAAATGTTGAGGCCTTTTATAGAACAAAAAGATCAAATAACGGATTAAGCAGAAAAAATTTGTTTTCTCAAAGGGTATAAGAAAAAAGGATATGACTGTAGAACACAATCTAACAATCCATGATTTTTACCAGGTTACTTCAATGTTTCTTAAACCAGAACTAGAACTAAAATGCATTTTGAGCTGGTACACACGCAGCACACACACAAAAACACAAAACAACTAAAAAAAGAGTAGATGCAAAGCAGCTTACCTGTCATTAAGGAATCCAATTGTAAGTGCTGTCAAAATAGCAGCAAAAATAGCAACTGGCCTCCTTAGGAACCCCAAACCTACGGTTTGAAAGACAAAATTAAGAACATAATATTCGCATGCATGGGAAAAGGAAAGACAAAATAAAGCTATTTTGTCCACTCACCAAGAATGAGAGTGATCATGATGAAGTAGTTTGTTCGGTAACTGCAAAAATATGCAAAGCTCATATATAACTATTAAAGCCACTATAAAAGCAACTTCAAAATTTGGGTAAAACATACTGAATGCTGGCGTGTTAAACTAAGTATAAAAGTAACATCAAACATTCAGTAAAACACAGAGAATGCGTAATGTTCATTCTTGGGTTTGAAATTATCCATCTCTTTGGCTGCAGCGATCACCAAAAGTAAGTTCGTGTTACCAATTGTTTATGTTTAAAACATTGAAAGAACAGCCACTTAACCTTGCTAATATACACGCCATGTTCAATGAAGACGAGCATGCACTCCAAACAATCACTAATGAAGTCTGCTAACAAAAAGTTGTCATATATTGAAATCAAAAATAATTTCAAGAAACAAAAACATAATAAAACCATCAGAAAATGCAAAATAGAGATTTCTTTTTCAATTTCTTCTTCACAAGATTCTTGGAAACAGACTGATCATACATACTTGAAATCAGACGTCATCCCGTTCCAGTTCAGAATAAATCATAGAATTCAAACATGACCATACATCAATTTGATTTTCTACTTTTATGATGAATAGTAAAAGAAAAAAAAAAACCAGTCAACAGGCCCTGGCACAGCAATTGGGGCACTAGTACAGCAATTTGAGCGTCAATCTTATATTACTAGTAACATGAAATAGCAAACGCCCTCACACAACCCTACTAGACCTAGCTATGTGTACTAAAACCGCATAATCACTTAACTTTTTCTTTACTTAAACATTCTGGGGAGACAAACGTACCAAAACAAAACTGCGATCAACGATTCAAACAAAAACACGAAATGATAGAACTGACCAAAGAACGGCCGAACAAGATATAAAACAGTGATCAAACTATTGATCGTACTAGTAAAGATTGCACTTCAATCGGCTGTTCCATTTGGCGTATGATCTTGGTACGGTGAATCGGGAGAAGAATTCGGAGAGTGGACGCGGTGGCGATGACCAGTCAACTTCGCGAAGCGCATCGATCAGATCTTCCGCTGTTACGTTCCCCCAATCCATCGCTTGATAATTCTCTGCTCTGCGAAACCCTAGAAAACGATTTGTTTTCTACACGAACTAAATTGCAGCAGGAAACCCTAGGAAAATAAAAGATACTGGATGTAGTTGAGGTCGTGGTGTGAGTCCTCTCTGAGGTGAAAAAATTGATTGTATTGGTGCTATACAGTGAATGCCCTTTAACTGAAAGACAGTCGCGATTCCAGAGAAATTTCTATGAAATTTTCCGTTCGTAAAAATGGAAGCAAGCGTAGTTCGACAAATAAAAAATAAGAATTATAATCGAAAATAATTCTTTTTTTGTGAAAAAAAGGAAAAGAATATACAGCAAATGTTCGCTTCGCTCTGCTGTTTTTAAAAATACACACAAAAACCTAATTATGTAGCTTAGTTCTTGAGTTGGAATGAAAATAAAGATAATTTGATATATTTAATTTTTAAAATAATTATGCTAAAAAGATATTTTAATAATTTTTAGAAAAATAAAAAAAATTATCTAAACTAATAAATATGTATTTAATTAAACAAAGTTGTGATAAGCTCATCCAATATAATTTGTAGAAAATATAACTAAGTTAAATATAAATAATATGAATTATTAATAATAAATAAATTAAATCATTTACTAACAAATTTAATTTTTTTTAGTTTCAAGTAAATCTTTGTGTAATAAATTTCTTACAAGTTTGACGCTGCAATGTTTTTTAATAAAAAATAGTTAACTACTTTAATAGATAAATTTTTTAAAAATTATATTAAAAAATATGAAGTAAAATCTCTAAATAAAATAAAGGTATATTAGAAAGTTTAAAATTCTTTATTTAAAATTTAAGTTTCTTTTAATACAAGTAAATTAACTTTTGTTGTCCTTCAAAATCCCTTTTTTTTTTTTTTTGTGATAATCAAATAATATAAAAAAAATAAAAAGAGTTCTTAAACAATTTCTTTACCTTTAAAAAGATTAAGGTTTGATTTTTTTTTTTTTTTAATATAAGTGAAATAACTCTTTTAATTTTTAAAATCTATTTTTAATGACAATCAAACAATTTAAATTTTTTTTTTTTTTTAAATTGCAAAAGTTCTTTTAACTAGTATCAAAAAGGGATAGTTAATTTTAAGACACTAGGATATATTAATATCAAGCTTAGATTTTGTTTAAATTTAAATTATTACTAAAATTCATATAATATAAAAGTTGTGAATTTTGAATAAAAATAAGTGACATTATTTTTTATTTATAGATTTCTTAATTAAAAATATATTTACACGGTAAAATTTTAAATATTTATAAATAATCTTACTATTTCACTTTTAAAATTTACAACTACTTTATCAGTTAATGTTTCAAAAAGTTAAATTATATTTAAAATAAAGTTAATAAATAATCAAAAATTTTACGGAGTACGTCTAAAATTTAAGTATAAAGTACTTTTTGTCTAAAATAAATATAATAATAGTATAACTTCTATAAATTATTATTCTAAATTATATAATAATTTATATAACTTTGTTGTCTTATTTATATCATAAATTAATAACTTCCTAAAATTATAAATATAATTGATGTAATATTTTATTAAAATATGATTATATTATTACTTTTTTAAATTTAAATTTGTTTGAATCCCATCAATAATTTTTCATGTTACATCTAAAAGTTTTAGTATTAAATTCTGAATTATAATAGAAAATTATAAAGTATAATTGATGTTTTTGAGTACTTCACTGCACACGACAAACTCTAAAATTAATGTATCATCCACAACTTCGTCATCAGCAGAATATTCATTAACGTTAACAAGGATTTTTGAATAACTTTCAAATGAGAAGCCTTTGTAAACTTTTAGAAATTTGCCACGAAATATAACAAGAATTTGTATTTTTTTATATAAAATCATTTCTAATTTAATTCGTTAAATATACGTAATTAAATAAGTTTAATTACAATAAATGTTAGTTAAATACAATAATTTTATTTTTATTTAATTTAATATATATTTAGTGAATTAATTCACCTTTAATTAATTGGATGACAATAGATAACGAATTTTTAGTTTATATTAATACACTATATAAAATTAATAATTTATTAATTAATTAATATATTTTTTTATTAATAGATTTAGTATGATTTCAACGCTATTAATTTATTGAGATTTTTTTTTTTTTCCTTTACAATTGTATTTTTCAATTAAATAAAAGATATTATTCTTTTTCTCGGTTCTTTCCTTATTTCTTTATATTGCATCAACCAAACATAGTTTAAAGACATTGGGGTTTGAGTCTTGGAGTCAAGTTTTGGGATTTTCAAAATTCCCAAAATTGGATCCTGGCTTTCAAGCGCAAGCTTAATTTTGTAAATGAGTTCACTGGCAATAAATAATTCTTGTATTTTCTTTATACTTCTTCCTACTTTCATTTTTTTTTTTTTAGCACAACCAAACACTCAGCATAAAATTCGTTTTGAAAAAAATAACATTATATTAAAATACAATATAAACAATTTTATAATTAATTTTAAATATTTATTTTTCAATAAAAAATGCCATCGAGTGAAGCTCTATAGAATAAAAATGCTTTAATTAAAGCATTTTCAAACTGGCTTAACTTTATTTTGGTGAGATGCACCCTTATTTTATTTTTTTTTAGATACATAGCTTATTTTATAGAACATAATTATAAACCTGATCTTATAACATCTCATGAATAGAGTTAAAATTATAACATTTGATAAAATAACATAATACCGTTATGTCTCATATTTATTGTAACTTTAAACATTGCACCCATTAAATTTTTTTATTTTAAATTACATTACAAATTTATTAATATTAAATTATATGCAATTAAATTAAAAAAAAAATCTGTAAATATTATGTCTCAAATCTTAGCTAAAAGGTGCTTTACCACCATACTATAACTGTCAAAAACAAAGAAAACCTTTACTAAATAACGACATAATAATATATTGTGACTTCGCAAGTAACCAAATTTTGTAACATCTTATAAATAAAGTTAAAGCTATAAAATAATTAAACACCACCAGTTGATACGCGAATAGTATTATCCACTAAACTATTGATTGTTTTTAAGATTAAAAATACCTTTAGCACATCCAAGAAAAATTTACGAAGTGAAATAAAAAAAATTTAACAAGATTCGGAAATCATCTTATTAGTAGAATATTTTTACATTATTTGTATGGCATGGCGACCCTAACGCAGAGGACCAAAAACGGAAATAGAAGAGCGTCCGCGCAAAGGTTGAACGCTGCTTTTGGTGTTGTCAATCAGTAATTTACTGACACGTCTCAATTCTTAACAATAATTGAAGTTGGCCCCATTACGGCGTCAGCTACACAAAACAAGAAACAAAATCGACAATCAGAAAGCAAGAATGTAAAATGTAGTTGTTGGTAAGATTACCAGACAAGACGCCGTGTACTATCGAACTGCCCGTATGCTAATATCTGCTCTCTCATCTCTTTCTTTAATAGCTCCACGCTTCCCTCTACACAGAAGCAATCCAATCAAAGCACTGCTAATCCTCAATAATCACGTGATTAAAGTATTTTAATATATAATTAATTTAAAATCAGATATAAACATCGAACAACTTCCCTTCATTTCCCCTCCTCACCCTCGTATCAATCATCTGAATCCGACCAAACTCGAAAGTTCAAACGACAAATTCGATCCTTCTAAGTTTGTGTAAAATCTCTCAAAGGATCTAATAGATTCAGCTGTGGGCTTGAATTTCACTGTTCGGAGCTAATTTCGGATTCGGATTTAGGGTTTACGTTTTCTTCTATGGCTCAAGGGATGGTGAGGGGCAGGGTGATTGGGGACTACTCAGTGGGGCGGCAAATCGGGTCGGGTTCGTTCTCGGTGGTATGGCACGCGAGGCACCGAGTACATGGAACCGAAGTGGCCATTAAGGAGATCGCTATGGGTCGACTTAACAAGAAGTTGCAAGATAGTCTCATTTCCGAGATTTTTATTCTGAAGAGGATTAATCATCCTCATATAATTCGATTACACGACATAATTGAGGTTTGTCTACTTTGTTTCTTACTTTAATTAGAGAAATATAATGTTAAAAAAATTCTTCTGTTGTTTTTGGTCAAATTTAGCTTCAGTTCATGTTGAATTGGATATATCAATATGAGTGTGGTGTTTGTTTGATATTGCATCATTTTTGGAACAAATATAAAATGCGTGCTCATAAATTATGTACCGTGTCCTACTCGTATTTCTTTTTTCTTTTTCCTTCTCTTTATATTTTGATGTCTTGTGATAGGTTCCTGGGAAGTTACATCTTGTATTGGAGTATTGCAAAGGTGGTGATCTTTCTATGTATATACAACGCCATGGCTGCGCCCCGGAAGAAACTGCAAAGCACTTCATGAAGCAGCTAGGCATGTCCTGAAAATTTTTCTCATCGTTTACTTTGCATTTTGCAATGAGTCGGTCATGTCATGATATTTGGAAAATCCTAATTTGCAGCCGCTGGCTTACAAGTTCTTCGTGACAATAATCTCATACACCGTGACCTAAAGCCCCAGGTATATTATGCTTAAATCAGAATTATTGTTTTATTTGAGCATTGTAATTTTATGTATGATTATGCCTTAGTTTTGGTTATATTGTTCAATAAGATGGTAGAAGGGTAAGGATTGCAATGTAAGAAGGTAAATTATTGATGACAAAGGATATGTTTGATCTAAATCAAACTTGTCCAAGTAAAATTTTTTTAAGGCAGAGCATTTTATTTATAATGTGTATAATTTTGGAACAGAATCTCCTTCTGTCCACAGATGATGATAATGCAGTTTTGAAGATTGCAGATTTTGGATTTGCAAGGTATGTTATATTGTCATCTTCGTCTCTCTCTCTCTCTCTCTCTCTATCTATCTATCTATCTATCTATATATATATATCATGCATGAATCTTTGAAACTG
>JAWDEX010000005.1:2893556-2903702 GCA_035221805.1 Trichilia hirta | reverse complement strand
TTTGAACACGGGACCTGGACAGTTCCAACACAGCGCCTTTGCCAGTGCGCCAACGCATGTGTTGGCTCTTTTAATATATTATTTATATCTTTGTCCATTTTCTATCTATATTGACATTCCGTATCCATAAAAAAATAATTAATCATAAACATATAAATACAATATTAAAAATATAATCCAACGATTTTAAATTATAACAGTATCATTTTAATATGAAAAATCAAACTACAATTATAATATAAAAAAATGACATAATCCAAGAATTCTAGATCACAACCATTCAATTCGACTATCAAACCCAAAACAACCAAACTTCATCCACGGTTATGATGTGATAAATGAATTGATATACATTTAGCTGATAATAAACTTTTATAATTTTTAAAATTTATTTATTATATTTTTTATTATTTAATAAATATGTATTATAAGATATATCTCCCAATAAATATTTTGAGGTAAATAACATTGCTCTATAATATGATTATGAAAAGTTAAAATACTACGCACGATGAATAAAAATTGTTAAAAGATTATGCATAATAAATAAAAATTATGTAAATTGTAAACCAGACCGTTAATTTTGAAATTTCCATGACTCACAATAACCTACTTTTCTCTCAAAGTTACGGAATCAATTTATAATTTTAAATTGTACATAACATATGTGGACACATACTCCAATTTCTGTTAAAATTTTTAACCCTTTAATTATAATTTATAAATTTTTTATTAAAAATTATAATAAAAAATTAAATAGAATGAAAGAACATACAAATTACAAGTAAAAATTTAGAGATTTAATTAAAAAAAATTATATAAATTAAAACACTATAACGAACTGCCACCATATACAACTTTTTAAAGTTCCACCACCGCTTTAATTAGTTCTTGTGTCATTGATTGATTGGTCGCTTCTTTTTGTCAATAAGTCACTTACTTTTTTCATATATATCGAGACTAGAATTTAAAAAATAATATTTTAAATAAAATAATATTAAAAATATAAAATGAAAGTAATTATTAATAATAAATTATGTGAATTATAAATAATTAATAATATTATGTCATGTTAATTTGTATACTAAAATTTATTAAAAAATTATATTTTTATATTTATTTATTTTGAATAATTTGATAATTTTATTCAGCTTTAATTATAAACACATACTAAGATGTGATTTGCAGATAAAATGAATAATAATTTTTTTAATTATAATTTAGTGTTCCAGTACTTCTAACTATAGGAAAAAAAATTAAAACAAAAGGAATGTCCTAAATGATTCTTGTTAATAAATAATTCAAATTTTAATTTTGATGGTAATTATAAGGACTGAGGTAATTATTTTATTCCAAGGAAAGAAGGGGACGGGGGCGTGAGAATTCTTTTGTGCATTGTGATGCACCATCTGACGTCCGATATGGTGCATTCATCGGTAAAACTGGGGCAATATGGCTTTCGATAATTCCATACATAAGCTAACCTCTATAGATTTTATAAAAAAAAAAATGGGTCGGCCTTTACCAGTCGGACTCATTACTGAACGAGGTAGCGTCTTTTAATGATCGGATACACTATATCACTAATGCATGAAATGCACCTGAAATTTCGTACGCTGACGTTCTGTGCCCTATGGCCTACTTGCACGTTTTGCCACAACCCATGATCCCTCCTGCACACCATGTGCAAGTTAGAAAACCCTAGATTCATCAGTCAACACGCGAAAAATATCTACCACACGTGCGATGACCCTAAGAGTATTGCGTAAAGCGAAACAAAACAAAACGCAGCGCCACTTGCTTCCAAACAATATCAACTAGTAGGCCGGGAGCTGGAAAGTAGAAGGCAGAATCCCTGACGTTAACGTCTCTGTTATTAGGGCGAATCACTCTGCGTCACGTCTCCGCCTCCATTTTTCATCGCTTACATAATTTCCAATACTGTAAACACTGAAGAGCTTCACTTTTAACTCGGTTCTCTCGAACTAGACAAGTTAGATCTCTTGTCGGAGTTCAGTCTTCGTAGTTTACTGTATCCTTCTCCGTTCATTGTAGTGAAAGTTGGAGTTTTATTAAGTTCCCATTTATTTAGCCTGCAAAAAAAATTGCATCTTTATTTGTCGACTTGTCTTTATTTCCCTGAGCTCCCTATCGGAGGAGGAAAATGGCCGGTTGTGTTTCTGGTTTCGCGTTAGCGCATGTTATTAATGCGAGAAACGAGGTCGTTTTGAGAAAGATATGGAGACAAAATTCAATGTTTGACGGCGCTAGATTTAAAAACTTGGTAAAAGAAGTGGCATTTCCTATTTTATGTAGAAATGATGGCAATAGAAATATCTCTGTGATAGGAAAACAGAGGCTTGTTGTCATGTGTAATATATCACAGTCACAAAATGAGCCACAATCCTCTGTTACCACAACCATTGCAACAAAAGAGGGAAATGATAATATTGTGGGCAAGGATGTTAAAGTTTTGGGCACGAATTATGAATTAAAAACTGATGGTGATGGTAATGGAGGGGATGTGTTTGACGGTAGTGGTGGAAATGGGAAATTTAACAATGGTGGAGGAGGTGATGGAGGTGGTGATGGCGATGGCAGTGAAGAAAATGATCAAGAAAAAAGGGAATTCGGGCCCATTATGAAATTCGAAGAGATAATGAAGGAGGTGGAAGCTCGAGGGGCTAGTCTCCCTTCAGATATGTTAGAGGCTGCCAAGAGTGTGGGGATTCGCAAAGTGCTTCTACTTAGATATTTGGACCTGCAGGTACCGTCAATTAAATAGTAAGAATTTAAATTCCACGATAATTTCTGTGTTGGTGATTGATCGTTTTTATGTTCCCTTTTCAGGGGTCGAGCTGGCCTCTGGGATATATGATGAAGTCATGGGCTATGCTACGAAATCGAATGTTGGCTGATCCATCTTTCCTTTTCAAGATCGGAATTGAGGTATATTGATCTTCTTTTAATATATTGTTTATGCAAATCTGTTTGTAACTAAGTGGCAGAACTACATTGGTAGTGAATCTGTAAACTTCTTTTCAGGTTTAACCTACTCTTGTATCAATGTGATTACTAGAATGTTAAACGTTCAGGAATGTGATAGGCCAAAAAAATTACTCATAAATCATTCTGGTTTTGTTTAATTGATCAAACACCTAACACGAGTCCAGGCATGGCAAATTTTCAGATATGAGGCGTTAAAATGAACTTGGGATACTGAATGTAAGAAAAATACTTATTAGCCCTTTTTCCTGTTAATTGTTCTATAATGTGAAGCTGCAGTGTGTTGAAGTTGTGAAAAATTTGTATTCTGAACTGAATATGAAAGTCCTGAAATGCTATCACTTATTCTTTATGGTTTCCGAACAAGAGATAGAAAAGAAAAGTGCAAAAATTTAGAATAAATGGCAAACCTTGTCTAATGGAAAGGACAGAGGTCTTCTAAATCTTTGATATAGGCTCAAAGCCTCGACACAATTTCTTTACATTTTCTTATATTATTATTAGTACTTTTATTATTCTATTTTTATTATTATTTATTAATAAATTTATTTTATTAATTTTTATTTTATTCTATTTTTAATATTAGATTTATTTTAATAATATATGAATTTTAATTAAAATTAATTATATTTTATTTTTTTAGTATTATAAAGTTAAGTATTATAGAGATTAAGAAAAGAGATTAAAAATGGTCAGCTTTTTTATTTAGATTTACTCCTGAAGTAGAAAGCGTTCCATTTGTTCTTGAATAGCTTCTTTCATAAGGGCTTTTGCTTCTGTGTTGAATGTTTTGGTGGAAGATATTATTTCTTAGAACTGAGGTTTATTAGTTTTTAAGTATATGATTCAACAAGAAATTTGCTTACCTATTCAATTTCTAGTGAATCAAGATAACTATTCGTTCCTATATAAATAGTCATTATCTGTTCTTCAACAATGAGAAGAGCTTATTGGGATTTTTTGAGCAGCTCACATAATTGTTAACCCTTGCCAATTGATTCTGAATAGCTTTATCACAATTAGAAGCAAATTGTGCAAAGGCTTCTAATTTTGCAAATTGAGCCAATTCTAATTTTAATTTTCCAACTACTTGTTTCATAGTGTTGATGCCTGAAATTTTTGAGGTAGAGACTCTAAACACCACATTGGTTTTTGCTATCTTGAGAGTTCTAGTGGCCTCCCACACCAGTAAAACCACGGTTGTACCTCTCTTCCAACTACCTGCAAGCATAGAAAGAAATTTCAAAGTGATGCCGACTTTTGGTAAAGAAACTTTGATGCTTAAATCACAAGGTTAGAATTTAGAGGGTAATAATATATGTAGTAGCAAGGGTTGAGAGAATTTTAACTTTTACCTACGCCAATAGGAAAAGAATTACATTAGGAGTGTAAATAACAAGGATTTCGAACCCTTGGAACGTTGGCCTCGACTAGTATTTATACTTATTGATGATTTGTCTTCCAAACCTTCCCACGTAGAGACATCGAAGAATGGGAATGACTGGCATTATTAAAAGGGCTTACACGTAATCCTTAGATTATTAATAGATTACCCTGTAATCATTCCTATGAATCGATGTTAGCCTAATGATTACTTTGTAGGTTATTGCTTTGCACACAACTGGGCCGTACGAAAACCTTAAATGCAACTTGCAGGTTTGAGGAGTTTGACGCACAATCTCAAGGTTCTCGTGCATTTTTTTGTCGCTACTTCCTATTTTTGATTCAATAGATTGCCTATTAAGATTAATCTCCTACCCTCCATGTTGGGACCTCATTTTGGGGCTGGTACGGAATTTATTTTCTATCCGCTGGCTTTGTTCTCTTGGATAAGGCCAAAGGAAAGACGGAATAATCGTAGTCACGACCTTGAGATTGGTCGAAATGGGATTAGTTTCTGGTGTAAAAAACAGAAATTTTGAATGTGATACGGATGTGGATCCTCCAACCACATCGTCAGTGTGTCTACCTCGAGGTCCGTGATGATATTTGCTTCACATACAAATATGAAAAGAATATTGACTACAATACGAGTGTAGGCCCTTCAGTTGTGGCATTGGTGTCTCAACCTTGGGTTTAGTAATGGGATTTGCTTCCCATATAACCAGGTGAATAATGCTGGACGGTTAAAATTTATCTTCCGCTTACTGTATTGTCAGTATCATGATCTTGGGATCGAGATATCGGCTTGGGGGTATGTGGAAATTATTGGAACAATGTTGTACTTAGTTTTTACCCCCAACACATAGCTTTAATTTGATTCCTTTTTTAATGGATAACGGGATTCATATTGAAAATAATCAGAAATCTAGCAATTAGAAAATCATAAGAACTGCCTTTTAATTATTTCAAATTGATTGGAATGAACAAAAATCAAATATACAAAGAAAAAAAAATAATTGAACTACTGTGTACATTACATATATTGGATTAATATAAACATGGCTGATAATACATATCCATATTGTACTTTGATCTCTATTTAGTTTATATCTTAATATATTACAATAATAAAACTAGATAGATAGTATGGTAGAAAGATTCACTGTATTGTTGGAGATCACCTCTTTTGTATTCTCTTATTGCCAGTTTTTGTCTTTGTTCTTACGGGTATAACTTGATGTAGATTGTCATTGATTCTTGTTGTGCTACATTTGCCGAAGTACAAAAGAGGGGCAAAGACTTCTGGGCCGAATTTGAGTTGTATGTCGCAGATCTTTTGGTTGGCGTGGTAGTTAATGTGGCTTTAGTTGGTATGTTGGCACCTTATGTGCGCATTGGGCAACCATCTGTTTCTAAAGGATTCCTTGGACGCATGCAACATGCATATGGAGCTCTTCCTAGCAGGTTAATAACTTTTCCAATTACAATTACAATTTACTTTTTTGTAAAAGAAAAAAAAAAAGTTTAATCAATGCCTTCAAACTCGATGTACAAATGTCCTACAGTCATTATCTTGCCTTGTGATAAGGTTTCTATTCTAGTTCGGTCTCTGAAGTGATCGTCTTATGTAGTGTATTTGAAGCTGAGAGGCCAGGATGTAGATTTTCTGTGAACCACAGAATTGCTACTTACTTTTATAAGGTAAGATTTGCATGTATGTTAACAGAATAATTGTGGCCATAGTAGATTTGTTGAATCATATTATTAATTTGTACATTATGTTTTCAGGGTTTTTTATATGGATCAGTTGGGTTTGCATGTGGTATTATAGGCCAAGGCATTGCAAATTTAATTATGACTGCCAAGAGGTACACTTCCACAGTCCTCTTAGATGAGTCCTGTATATTTAATACCTGATACTTGCCATTTCACTGATCTATTTGGTGTTCACTATTTACCATATTGTCACTAGAGTGTACTGTAAATTAAATCACCTTCTTCATGCTGTTGAATTTAACAGGTCTTTTAAATGGACATTCCCATTAATTATTCAAGAATCTGTATTACCCTGGAAGATGTATACTGATATTTGCCTTTAGAAAACAAGGAAGCAACCAAGGAGCCAAATATTAGTCATCAGAAATATGAAAAATAGCTAAAGGATATGTTTTCTATTACCAGTGTAAAATTCATGTCGTCATACTACACCTGGCCCATTAAGGAAAGCGGAAGAATAATCATGTTGTAGCAACTATTTTTCCCAATATAACTTGGAAATTGTGTACTGTTCAATCAGGCTTCTGATACTGCTGTTGTAGAGATGTTGTAGATCTTAATTAGTATCCAGTTATGATTTATTTGTAATTATTCTTATGATAATCAGTTTTCACTTCTTCATATGTCGCATCTTATGGTTATATTGTATACTAAGAAACTGAGCTGCTATGATGTTCTTTTGGAACGAAGTGATAGCCTATTGTTAATTTTACATCTTTCTGTTTTCTTGAGTTGGATGGCTCACTGTGATTTTTTCCATCCCAGGTGCATAAAGAAATCTGAAGAGGACATACCTGTGCCACCTCTTTTGAAAAGTGCAGCTCTATGGGGTATATCATGCTTCTCTATTCATGCTGTCACCAAATTTGGTCGTCATTTTCCTCCCATAAGTGGATTTATTTTCTCTCCAAACTTGCAGGTGTCTTTCTTGCAGTTTCTTCCAATACCCGTTATCAGATCATTAATGGACTGGAACGTTTGGTAGAAGCGTCACCTGTGGCAAAGCAGGTTCCGCCTATTGCAATGGCTTTTACAGTTGGTGTGCGATTTGCCAACAATGTTTACGGTGGCATGCAGTTTGTGGACTGGGCTAGATGGAGTGGAGTGCAATAAGTGTCTATTATTTACTCAGGGTAGAATGATTAGTTTCTATGATATCAATATCTAAACATGAATATGATGGTTAAAAATCCTTGAATTGGTCAGGAAATGCTGCTTGCAAGAATTCTCGAGCATCGGAAGCTCTAGCAGAAGGCAATTGCCAGCATTGTAACTTCTTGTAGTTAGAATGTAGTTAGTTACTAGAGCAGCATTCAGGAAAGTTAACCTTCTTTTTTGAAATTCTATCTTTCTTTTATTTTTTGTTTTAATGGAATAAGGAAACAAGTATTTGTCTTTTCCTCTAACGATTTTTCAAAATTCCAAAACATGGTTTAACGGATCACGGTTGGTTGGCTGGCTGGCTGTTTCCATATATGTACTTTTTTAATTTTGGTTGATTTCTTACTAGCTTAAAATTGCTGTGATAAAGATTAATCGCATTGAGATAACATTACATGTCAAACATGCAAAACCACTTGCAATGATTTTAAATTTAGAGATAAGTATATGCATAATGTATTTTGCATATACAATACTGTGAATATACCATGTTACTAAATTGAATGGTCGTATTATGACACGGTGCGACAAGACGAGCCATGAAGCTGTGTTGGTTAATCAATCTAACTCTCATTTGGAACCTTTTAGAAAGGGATTGATATTGTTTTTCTAAATTTATTATTCGTTTAATAAAAAGAAAATCTTTCCTTCTTAGAGAGAGGCTGAATTTAGAAGAACCGATCAAGTGTAGTTTAAAAAAATATATTCTTGATTGGGTATCATTTTATTATACAACAAAGTATGTATAATAAAAACTGTTAATTTTTAATTTCATTAAAAAATAATTTTATCATTTTATCTAATGGATTTTTAATATCAATTAATGATACCCAAAAAATTCTCTCAGTATCAGTATCATATAATTTTCCTTGAGTGATTTTCCTACCTAACTAATGACTAGTTATGAGAGTAAACGCATATTCCTCAGATTCTTCATTGCTTTGACCATGTGTATGACGTGGATAAAATGGTTAATTGCGGTTAATAGAGGTCAATAAATCACTTCTTACTTTCCTAATCCGTTAGGACAGTAATAAAACAATAAGCATTTCACCTTGTACAAAAATAGAAGAATTATCCTATGCGGTACAAGAAATGAAATGACATAATACGTTGTAATTTTATTTGCTGTTATAACTAATTCTAAGAAGCACAAGGGAGAATGGAGATCCATCAAATACATTCTAGGTAATCCATGCTTGCATTTTGCAATGTTTTTCATAATGTTTTTGAATATTGATTGTTGGGTTGTCTAGCTTTTTAATTTTTGTCCGAAGGGAATGAAACATTTGAAGAGTCGGCTTCCGTGAGTTTGATTACGAACATAACGGTGTATTAAGTACAAAATACAACATGGATGGTATACTTTTGGTAAATGTAGTCAGCATTTGGTCTGGTTCCTCAAATATTACTGCAATCCCTTGTGCTTTGATTTCTGATACATACCAGGGAAGATTCCGCACTCTCCTCTATGGCTCCATTGCTTCTTTTCTGGTAAACAGGAATACTTTGTTCTCATGCCTTATGACTATTATGAGGTTTCTTTAAAAAAAATGATGCAAATACAATATAATCTGAATCGCAACAAGTTTGATATTAATAGAAAAGGTAACATTCCAGGACTTCCGTGAATTAACCTCGTATGTTCTTGGAGAATGTATTTAAATGAAAATGATTAGTATAATAAGTTTGATCATATGATTGCAGATGAATTTCTTTGTATAGATAAGACATTTTATTCTAAGAGAAATCAAACAAGAAAGCTGGACCAGTGAGTTCAATACTCTGCATTTGAATTCATCAGGGAATGGGAATCACGACCTTGACCACTAGTATACCTAATTTAAGACCGACACCCTGCCGAGGGCCTCATTGCCCCACAGGCTGAGGTTGGCAACTAGGAGTCCTGTTTGCAAGTCTAGCATTGCTAACATTGGATCTGGAGGCATTGGACTTGCAACATTGACTTTGGATCAGACCAATTTGATACCAGAACGCCAAAGGAAGGGCCAAGCACAGCAAAAGAGCTGCTTCAGTTGGTGGTACTTCTCATTTACTCTGGCTCTTGTTGTAGCTCTCACTGCAGTTGGCTACATTCAAACTAATGTAAGCCGGATTCTTGGCTTTGGAATTGCGACTGCTTGCTTTTTCCTCTCAATATCCTTTTTCCTAATAGACTGCCAAACTTACACGATCAAGAACCCTCAAGGAACCGTTGACATGGGCAAAGTGATCGCAGCTGCTTTTAGAAAGCGTCAAGCAAAAGTTGAATAGCAACATGAAAACTTACTTTATGATCCTCCTTTGTTAGAATCAGAATTAGAAACACATAAGCTTCCTCACACAGATAGAATCATGTGCCTTGATAAGGAAAGCTGTTCTGTTTTTTGATTCAAGTGAATTGGACGAGCAGGGCGAGGTCAACAATAGTTGGAGATTATGTAGGGTGCTACAAGTTGAAAAACTAAAATTGTTAGTAGGAATGATCCTAGTTTGGATAACAGGAATTTTTTATTTCGTAGTTATGGACCAGCAGAACACAATTGGAATGCTCCAAGCAATTCAGATGGACAAAATTGTAGGCAATTTCAGTTTCCCACCAGGCTGGATGGGTCTGGTATCCATGCTTTCTCTTTCAGCTTGGATATTTATTTATGAGCGTGTTTTGCTACCTCTGTCAAACATAATGACAGGGAAGATCAGAAGATTTACAATGAGACAAACGATTACTATCGCCATTCTATTGCAATTCTCAGCTTATTATTGTCTGGGTTTGTTGAGAGAAAAGATAAGCTTTCAGCTTTGCAAAATAGCTCGTTC
>JAWDEX010000005.1:2817476-2877568 GCA_035221805.1 Trichilia hirta | reverse complement strand
AAGTGAAATTAATTTTCAAATAAATTCCTTCAAATATTTATCGGATCAATTAATTATTATAGTTAATCTAAATAAACACAACTCAGTAATTAATCTGGAAGGAACAGTTCTTCAAAATTCAGAACATCCCACATTGTGCTTTACAATCACGTATTAAACTTGTGATATCTCATCTCAGGTTTCTGATTTTTCCCTTTCGGAGGTCTTGAAAATGTCCATCCATATCAAGACAGTCCTCCGACCTTACTGTTATGCATTTTTTTTCCTTCTATCAATTCTTCAGCGATTCAATATTTTTCTACAGGAGGTAGGTAGTATATTTACATTCTAAAATTTAATCAGAATTTTCGATTTATATTTTAATAAAAATATTTATGATATAATTTATCGTTTAAGTCACCTTAACGTTGATGTATAAAATAATATCTATTGACATTCATTTAACACGCTTAAATAAAATTTTCCATCTTAAATTCTAAACTTCTTTTAATAGTAAATCTAATTTATCATTAATTTTTTATGGACAAAGACATTAATATTTAAAAAGATTCAAATAAAAAAAAAAGTATTTTTTTATAACATCAATTTTAAAAAAAATATATTCATTCTAATAATTTAAAAATTATTTATTATAAAATACATATCAATTAAGCTTACTCTTTTTTATGCTTAGTAAAATTCTTTTTTATTTTTGTAGAACTCTTTTAATTTTTAAGAGAAAAGTTGCAATAGAGAGAATATTAAAATTTTGATTCTGCTGTGTTTAATATTTCTAATCCTTCGCTATAAGTAAAAAATCTGACAAAAAAAAAAGTCTCGTTAAAACTAAAGATCACAGTGAGAGTGAGAGTATTTGTCATATGAACAAATGCATATCACAAGAGAGTCTGGATATCATTACCTCTTCTTTTTAATCAAAAATTCAAATGTAATCAATGAAAATATGTTGTGTACCTTTAACGGGACTGAATAGTATATAGTTATACTTAAACCAACCAAAATGGACTGGATCATTAACTTAATGGACCCTAGTTGGTACGTTTAAGTACTCGTTCTGACCCATTATATCTAGACCTGAATTTCAGTAGTTGGATAATTAAAAATTATAGAGTTTGTCTATAATTACAGTACATTAGTTTGTGATAATAATTTTCTTTTTGCATTCATTTTATAAATTCTTCATTGAATGAAGTGTGCAAAGAGCTTCATACTGTTATAAAATTTGCAAATTTTTATATTTTAACAAATCTTTGTTTTCTTTTAAAAAAAAAAATGTCTGCATAAAAAGGAGAGAGACATCCACACCCAAAAAAATTAATTTAAGCCAATTACGCTACTTTAAATAAAATATATATATCAAAATTTTGGATACGATAACAAAAGCAACAAAGCCAGAAAAAAGTCCCAAGAACAAAATTTGTACAACAGGAAGTAGTAGCTAAAACCATCTGGCTTATTTCCACAATATCAATCCCAACATGTTAGGCTGGGAACATAGGTGAATCTAGGTGAACCCTCACAAGTCTCTTTCGGATTTTTACTCTTCAGGCTATATAAATACAATTCTCCATGAATTTTAACAACGAACTTCACTTCTTCTGAATCATAAGCATCCATAACGTACAAAATACTAAACCTTTTGCTGAAATGGAGAGGTTTGCCCAGCTCTGGATCATGACATATATTGTATTTCTTAATCCAAGTTTTATTATCCCAATCTTCCAAAATCCAAATTACAAGCTCAGTCTGACTCTCAGGAACTGCAACACAGAGACATCCTTCCACATTTTCCATTTGCAACAGTTTACAGCCTATAGAGTAATTGTCTTCAGATTTGCATGGCAACTGTATCTTGTCCTTGAACTCTTCTCCTACAATATCCATTGTCTGTATATAAACCTCTCTGTCCCCACTGTTCTCAGCAATGGTGTGTGCTATCCAACACAACAATCCATTGACCACAACTGGGGAAAACTCTAATCGTAAGCAGTGCTGGAATTGCTTTCCTATTCTTCTCCAAACTGGGGGATTAACTACTTCATCGCCATCCAATATAAATACCCAATACTTGCTACTTCGGTGATTTTCATAATAAAATCCTATCACCTTGTATTTCTGTAAAACAGAGTCAAACACTAATTTGTAGAACGTACCACGTGAATTCCAAAAATCCTGGATGAAACATATCATCTTAAGCTTTTGCGTCAGGGGATTACAAACATAAAGTTTGTACCCACATGATGGAACGCTAAAGAGAATCAAACCATCAAGAGAATCTAAAGCAAGGGCAATTTTCTCTTCTACCAAATTTCTCAGAGTTAGCTGATAACAAGTATTCGTTCTTACATCCAATGAAACACATTCAAGAGCAGGGAAGACACCTTGGAATAGGATGACCTCACATCTAGATTTCCAGAACTTCAAGTGGGCTTTCGAGAATTCACGACTGGTAATAATATCTTTCCAGGGTTTACATACCCTTTTCAAAGAAATAAGATCTCGTGCTGGGAGTCTTAGCAATATGTCAAATATGATCTCATTCGGAATAAATTGATCTGACTTGCCGTAATTGTTCGGGAATTTCATTCTCCGTCGCTTGTTTGCCTTCATGCCCTGCAACAAGGACAATGAATTTAAGCTTTGAGAACACCCATCTATGAAATCTGTACAATCCATCTCTCTCTGTCTGCTGCTAGCCTCTATGCCCAGAAAAGGTTCTATATACATCACAACATAGTTAATTTGAATTGGAGACACGAACCGAGAAACGTATAGATTGAGAAAACAATGGATATAAGAACTCACTTCGAAGTCATGAATCCATAATAAGAATTTAAAAATTAAATCAAATTAAAACTTACTAATTGTAATCGTCTTGGAATTCTAATGTTGTATGGATCCGAATGAAGGTTTAAACCCATTGCACAATACTGAAGGGAAGGTGAAGCAATCAACTGCAGATTTCCGAATTTTGTGATGGATCGGATTCGCTACCAACTTTCAATATTTAAATACCGTGTTGATTCCTTGACAAAGTCGGACTCCGAGCGCCAACGTTCTCGGAATGTCTTGTGCTAATAGGAAACTCGGTTCAGGAATCCGTCGAATGCAAGTTTTCAGCGTCAAACCTCGTCAGTGGAAAATAAAACGGCGTACGAGTGAGACATAGCAAGGATCTTTATAATGAGATTAATTTAGGGATAAAACCCGGGAATTTTAATTATAAATCCCTGTAAAGTTCAAAAATTATGTAAATATGTCAATATTTTTAAATTTATACAAATAATTTTATTTTTATATGAATACCCTAAAACATTTCAGCAGATGTTAAAGAATTTTTTTTTAGGGAACGACAAATTTTCCTGTTATTTTAAAAAATTATAATTTTTTTTTCTATTAATAAATATCTTTTAAATTTATAAGTTATCTCATTTATCTGTTACATCCATTTTCTCTCACAAAATATTTAAGAACTGATATAAATACGTAAATTTAAACGAAGCTCCTATAAAAAGCCTTTTTAAGTTAAAACAATTCCTTCTTGCTTTATAATTTTACAACATAAAAAAACAGAACCGGGATCACATTTTCATTCCTCGTATGGAATAAAACATATAAATGATTATAATTTTTGCGTGAAAGAAGTTACCTCTCCAATGCCACCTACCTGAAATCTCGCCGGCCAAAACACATTGTTTCTTGCTTATACTAACATAGGAAAATTTTTTTCTTATATTCTCATTTAGCTGTTCTTTATTTGCACAACATAAATAATTATAATTTTAAACTTGATAAAGTATGCCCTTGAATAAGATGTATATATACAAATGTTAATTTTTTTTTTTTTTTTATTTTTACTAATTGCTATCTACGTCTAGACAAAGGCAGTCTAGACGTCCAAGATGAGAATTCTCATCAGCAGTTCTTCGGATAAAAAATTGTATGTACACCACAGAGGATCATGTAGTATCACAAATTACTTGTGTGGATTCACTGTTCTGTTTATTTAAGTAAGGGTAATATCTTAAATTTTATAATAGTCTAACACAATTTAGTGAAAGTATGTCAAAATAAATTGTGAACTTTCAAGTATATACAAAGCAAATCACTCGATGAAAGCCCTGGACGCACATTTTCTCAAGGCCACTGTGCATTATTTAGCAGTAAAAATGCTCACCCGCGTCAGTTTCTAAAGAGTAACATATCAACAGTAAAATGGCCTCCTATGCATTCCTTCATCAACCATTATCCAAAACGATCAAACATAAATATGAAATCTAATGGCACTCTCGAAAAACTAAAACCCATAAATTGTTTTCTTCATGCCCCCCAAACAGTAGGCAGGATAACAGCACAATGCATTTCATACTTTGTTGTTTTAATATATCAAGAATAAAAGAATGAAAACACTAGTCAGAATCAATAACCTGCAAGGACAGGTAATACAAGAAGTTACAGGGCAAAACTATTAAGATGAGAGGAATGCTCCCGTCCGTGAGAAGTCAAGACTCAAATATGTTGAAACCGGATGCATTTGACATCACTCTCGCTGTCCTAACTACCTATAAATGAACCAAAAACTTAAGTAAAAAGACTATCTTGCAGTGGCAATGACAAAATTTACCACCATGGATTTTTTCAACAAAATGCCACAGATTGGACATTTCTTCTAACTCCCTAGTATATTCAATTAACAGAATTCTTTCATTCCAAAATGGGCTTGATAATTTATGAAGCTCATTGGACAATTCATAGCATAACAGAGGAAGCCAACTAATAACTCGTAGGTATGCTTGATAGAAGCATCTTCAACATCTCGTAAGTCATGAAAACAATGCCAACGCCAGGAACTACTTTGTAGTATTCTGGCAAAATCCCTCGATACAAGCCTCGCAGACCTTCAGAGCGAATTATGTGACAAAACGTCCCAAACAACCCGGCATTATAGACACGAGATCGACCACCAGCCCCTTCAAGCTGCAGTCTCCTCCTCACAAGATCAAGAGGGAAAGTTGCTGCAAATTATCAACAGGTTAAAGCAAAATTCATATGCAGAACAGGAAATATCTATCCAAATAGTTAAAACAGCATTATATTATTAACAAATCAGTTCTTATAGGTGATCCCAACATATGAAAAACAATAGTGGAGAGTGAACATCCCAATCGTACTAGCTCAATAATTTTACCCATTGCTCAAAGCACTGATACCTAGTAAGTTCCAGTACAGCACTGGTTGGTCAATCATATGAGAAAATTAGCTGAGTCTACAGAATTGCATACCATGTCATTGCATTTCAAAAATTGCCCCAAGCCATCAAATATTCTACAAACTTTCGTCATAATGCCAATTTTACATCTACTTATTTATAAAACTTAGTAAGATTGTACACGTGGAGCAACTTACTAAAATACGTCCTATCAAGAAATATGTCCAGCCTCAAACTTTGGATAATGCGAAGTGCAAAGTCTGCACCTCAGATTTTTTTCTTGGCATAAAAGAGCACACCAACTAAAAGCACCGACATATTGTTGGGTGTCAAGTGTAAATGCATGAAGTGAAAATATTCCATATTGAAAAGATACAAATCAAATGAATAATATATAAATGGAATGAACCTATAGACCCAATGCTTTAAGATTTGGGGTTGAAAGTGATGTCTAAATTCATAAATATATTCACTCATTTAGCCTATATACATTCTTCCTAGATTTTGGGCGGGCTTCTCCAACTAGTAAGTGGTATTAGAGCTGATGGTTCAGATGGAATGCGAATATAGAGACAGTAAAATTTGGAGATGGTGGTTGAGTGTTCCCGTGGTTGCCTGCCCCCATGAGGAATGATGAAAAGTTACGGGCTCCAATGGAAAATGGCACAAAAAAAAATAGGCTAATTTAAGGCAGAGTGAAAAAGCGTGGCTTTAAAAAAAAAAAGAGTACGATCACCTCTCACGTGACTCTAGGCAGAACATTGACAGGCATACACTTCGAAATAAAGTAGGCCAAACTTGGTAGGAGTATGGACTCTTGGTTACACAGTAATACTCAAATATAAAAAAGCTTTCATTCAAGAGGAGCAAAGTAAAGCCCAAACCCAATGTAAAAGAGACTCGCATTTGAGGGAAAGATTGTTTGGTGTTAAGTATGAGTGTGTGAAGTGAAAATATTCCATATTAGAAAAATACAAGTCAAATGAATAATACATAAATGAAATGGACTCATAAACCCAATACCTTAAGGTTTTAGGTTGAAAGTGATGTCTAAATCCGTGAATGTATTCACTCATTTAACCTACATACATTCTCTAAGAATTTTCGACGGGCTTGCCTAGTACTAACGCATATTTCTTTTCACAGTTTAAACTCAAAAAGACCATGGTGAGGGACAGTAAGAAAAATTAGAAGTGCAACAGGAATCATAAGCTGTGATATTAAAGGCACCAGTTTAAATGGTTGAAAGAAAAGTTGACTTTGAATGTAGGTCAAAATACACTCACCAGTTGATGAGGCAATGCCTGAAAGACTGCCACAACCAAGACTGACTAGAACTGTGGAATCATTCGGCCTGTTATCAATTGAATAGAAAGTTACCTTACAATAACTCATGTACACAAAGAGAGATATATATGACTAGTTTCATGGTCCTCACCTTTGAGATTGCCAAAATGATCTCAGAGACTCATAAACAGAAAAGCTTATTGCAATACTAGGTCCAACACCCTGCACGCCATTAAGTAACAGAACAATTATTAAAGTCAATAACATGAAACAGCATAAAATTAAGGGAACGACAGTAAAAAGATACCAATAATGTCGCTCCAAGTCCTTTATACAATCCCAAAAATCCTTCATCTCTGCAAATAGTAGAGAACGCATGCCAAATACCTGTGTAATAGATTGTTTGTCTCTGCAAAGCAACAAAACTAACTGAGTAAAGAAAAAGTTCAAACCAGAGGTACATATAACAAACAAAAACTTAGATGATTTTAAGCTTCACCCCCAAATCCTGCCACGCTCAAAGTATGCTGATATTACCTGTGCTGCAAGACGTGTCCTCAGAAGATCCAGCGGATATGTAGCGGATGCTGCAGTCATCCCTGCCAACCCACCAGCAACAAAGTGCACCCCCAGATTGGCAGCTGAATTTCTCTTACAGTTTTCCAAACAAATAATAGAACGCAAAAACTGCCGAGAGTAAGGAAGATATGAAACAATAATCAGCAGGTCGCAATGAAAACATATCATCTTACTTGAAAAAGCAAATATTAATTATCCAACAACCAGATACACTAACATTCTTGTAGTTCTCATAAGCATAGAAGTTGATGGAAGAATAAGGAAGACGATGTGCAATGGTAACTAGATTGCCTTTCCAAAATGCTCTAAACCCTTCTTCAGAAGCAATACGAGAAGCCTCGTGCCATATGCTAGGCTTGCTCAATGCCGCCACATCAGAGTGCATTCCTTGCACCTGATAAAATATTATAACACCAAGCAGTCAATAAATCAGCATATTAAATGAATGTAAAAGCACGTAAGATGGTATATTCTAAATAGCTTGGGCTATAAACAAGTCAAGGTATCCGGTGTGTTCATGATAAATATTTAGTGTTAGATTTTTTTAATCATAATAATTTAGGATCTGGATTCATTTTTCTAATGAACTCGATCTCTCATCAGGTTTGTATTGTGTTGGACTTCTAATTAGTTGGTCTCACTGAATGCTAAGGTTTCATTTGCGACATCATGTTATAACAAAATTGTCCCCCGGTCACGACAAGATGGGAATACCCATGTTTCGCAATTGATTTGATTAAAATTTTCAAAGCTTCTTGCTTTTATGTCTATTGCAAATTACAAATAAAATGAACTAAAATTTAGAGAAAAGGAACATCAGACTAAATAAGGAAATTCTCCATATGGTTAATTTTGGCCTTAAACAGAGAATTTCCAATAAAGAAAACAACAATTCACACAAATATTTAAAAAAAAAAAAAATATTTATCATCTCTTCAAAACAAAACCACCACCAGAAGCCAGAAAATTGACCTGAAACAAAATAGTAAGACGAGCGAGAGGCGCGGTACAAGTCTTGCTAAAAGCACCAGCAATACCACCAGCTAGAAGCTGTTGCACAGTTCCAATTTGCGATTGCTGCTGATTTAACGACCGTTGAGGGGCATCTAAACTGTGCTGCTGCTGTTGTGGTGGTGGCAAGAATTTTCTGGCACCGGCGTCGACAACACCGCTTTGCGCAGTATTCAAAGCTCTTTGCCCTCCTTCAACCACCACCCCGACTCTCGCTTCCATATTCATCTTCAAACAGAAAGATCTCAAAACTTTATCCAAGAATAATTTGATCTCATATGGATTTTCAACAATGAATGGAGAATTTTATAAAGAAGGTAAAAAGCCCTATAAGAAACCCTAAAGAGAAGAAGAGAAAGGATGGTGAGAACAGAGCTGAGGACAGGATTAATTTAGGGTTTTTACGTGGTTTAAACTTGTTTATCAAGTAGGTTAGATACAATTAACGTGCAAGTGGGAATATTTTCTCTGTGTGCTTGGGATGAAAGTTATTTTTTATTTTTTTCTTATCTTCTTTTAAAATATAAATTTTTGTTTCCATAAAATTCTTTTTCTAGATGGATCCTAAATATCTTTAAATTCTTTTTCTAGAGGAATTCTGAATTTGTCATTTGCTTGGATTTTTCATTTTTTATTTTTTTGAACATTATTTATATGTAAAAAAAGAAAACTCCATCATTTTATATCTTTTTGTTTTAAAATTTTTATTGTCAAGAAAAACTTCAGGGACTCTTGTAATTTTTATTTAAAAAAATAATAAATAATAATAAATTTCATTGTGAAAAAAAAATAAAATAAAATAAATGTTAGGTACAATTTGTAATCATATTTTATTCGGATGTTTATATATCGTATAAATTTTTATCATCAATTATTATTTTATTTTGATCATATTTTTTTTTTTTTATCCTAAATTACTATATTTGTTTAAAATTTAAGTAAATCATATTTTTTTGTCATCCGCGTGTGTGTGTATGTGTTGTATTGAATTGAATTTTATATTTTTATTATTATATCAAATTTCGTTTTACAGTTGACTAAATTGAATTTAAAAAAAAAAAATTACTATCATCGGTTGAGTGTTAAATTCGATATGCCACGTAAACAGATTATTAGTTAATTTATTTTAAAAAACTATATTTTAGATATTAATATTATTATAAAGGAAGAGTATGTACATGAGTTAACTTTTTTTATTATTATTTTTTTTGGAGGAAATGTATAGTATATCTCAGTGCTGTTTATACGCTAAGGCCTAAGGTGATAGCAAAGGGTGATGATATTTTCACCCTACCTTGTTTTAAATTTTAACTCATAAATTATATCGATAAACTAAAAATTATAATATTTTATAAATTAATTTGTATAATATTAAACTAATCTTATCAAAAATTAAAATATTTTTTTTATTTTTTAGAATATAAAATTTATAAAAAATAAATTCAATTTTTTTAAAATATTTTATAGCATTCATGTATGTATCAATAATTTTTATGATAAAATATAAAAAAATAATATATAAATTTATTTTTATTTATCAAATATATTTTATTATCTCACTTTATGGTATTTTATGTACGAAAAATATATTTTAAATTAAAAAATTTAAGGAGAATAAAAAATATTTATGTGGTATAAAAGTTTTCTAAATTAATATAAATAATAATTTAATTAATATTTATAAAGAATTAAATTTTAATTATTAAATAATTTAATGGGCAAAGCAATTAAACAATAAATAAAAATATCAGTATATTATATTTTAAAAAATAATTTTTGTATTTTATCTGAAAAAGATTTATTGATAAATTTTTAATATAATAAAATATTAAAAAAATACAAAGTACAATCATCGATAAATTAATTTTATTTCAAAATTCTAATAATAAAAAATATTTAATTTATTATAGAGTTATTTTTAATATTATATAAATTAATTTATAAAATATTACAATTTTTAATTTTTTTATGGATATTAATAAAATTAATAAGGCGTGGTAAACAAAACGAGGTGAACATATCATAACCCTATTCCAAAACTAACCAACCTAAAATTGGAGATGTCCAACCCAATACCTTTAATGGGTCACTTCAAATCATTCCCATTAGCCACCCTTGGAGATGGGGTATAACTTGGGCTTTTGAAAGGTTTGTATTACCTGGAAAACCCACTACCAATATCTAAAAGGACTAATAATTCTATCTTTCATTAAGTAAACATATCCTTTCTCTTAATATTAAATGCACTGTAAAATTTTCTCCATTCTCTTCTCTCGAAACTTAATCAGAAATAAAGATTTTCACTTGACAGGAAATTCGACTCCATTCCTAATCCTAAACCTCTTTTTTTTCCACCCAAGTCTCCTTTTTCCATCGTTTTTTTGTTATTTTGCTTTTTTCATTAATAAATTATTACCATCGTTATTTATTTTTTTTTTTTCTTGAAAGAAAGAGTAGAAATTCATTTAAATTTGTTAATATATGGTGATAGATTGAATGGATGTTGGTTGGTTGGTTGGTCATTGTTGGAGAGGAGTTTTCTGAATTTGTTGTCTTTATGGCTCAAATTTTGATACTTTTATTGTGCTTAAAAGTTGTTTTTCTGAATAATCTGAAAATTTTAGTATGTATAAGATGGATTTTTATTAGAAAGTTTCTCTTACTTCATTTAAGAGTCTATATTATATTATATTATAGAAGTAGATTTTAAAATAAAATAAAAGAGATAGTTATGAAATACTCCAAATTATTATGTGTATTATTATTTTTGTAACAGTGTTTTTTCTACTTGTTAGTTAGTATTTTTGTAATGATAATGAGAAAGAATATAGTTTTAATTTTATTATTAATAAATCATATTTAGATTCACTTTATATATTTTGTGTTGATTGATATGAATGAAATTGTTTGTACAAAAACAAAAAAAAAAACGTTGAAAGCATATTCTTAAGGGAATGCAATAATTATGAAGCAGCTCTTTTCCATAGGCTAAGGCACTTTCAATGCGAGGCATATGCTCTTCCCACCTCAATGCTCCTAAGAATAAATTTGCGAAAAACAAAGTAGCAAACGCACAGCCGTTCATGCAAATATTTTATTTAAAGAAAACATGGTTCTATTAACATTGCATAGTGCATAAAGCTCAAGCTTTGTAGAAAAAAGGAAAAAACATCCAATGAATCAAAACCTTGTTTCTTGTTTAGTTTCACTCTCACGAATACATGCATTATTTTTTTTTTTTTTATCTATATTTCATATTCCATAATTGTATAAAATACTAACAAATTAATATTATACAATAAAATAATCACATAATTTACATTATTTTTTATATTAATTTTTATATTTTCATCAATCAATACTACGATATTACTTCAATTTATATATAATTTTGTAAAAAAGAAATTGAACTTGACACAATTAATTCCTCAAAATCTGCCTCCATCTCTACCGACACAGTTTTGTTACAGAAAACGATGGATCTATGTAAAGATTTGAGTTACGACTGAGTATTAAGATCATATTATTGTACACTTAGACATATTGTATTTACTTTATTCAACAATTTCTTTACAATCTTTCAAATTCAGATTTGAGTTGAGTTGAATAAAGTGAAAAAATATATAATACATCCAGACACCGTTGCCTTTACCCGGTACTTTTGGTGATTTCACATCTTATCCCCTTCAATAAATTGATTTGACAGGTTCTAAATACATGCATTTATTGCATCACCTATTGCATATTCATTGGTTGTAACGACCAATTTGCTTGACACTACTCAAAATCAACACATGAATAACCTAACTTCTGCAAATTGTTGCACAAATAACAAGATACTTAAAATTGTGTCGTCGACTATACACTGTTCTTCAGAAAAAGCGTCTGTATTAGTTGTACTAGCTTATGGTGCCATGAGTAGTAGGTCAAATGCTTTATCGAAGAGCCACAATTTTAAGTATCTTGTTATTTGTGCATTGCATATACGTATCAACAAAGTATGATTCAAAGACAGACTCCTGAAATTTCGAAAATGGATTCAGGCTTAATTTGATTCAAAGGGATAACCTCGCACTTTTTGACTCTTATGGCAAAAGCTTTCATATCAAGGATTTCATTCAGACCGAATGCTCACATTCTAGGGCCACATTGACCTTGATTTGTTGGCCTCGACATGTATCATTTCTTATCCCATAAATTATACAATTTACAGAAGAATTTTGGGCCAATCACTTGTCCTAGGCACCTTTCCATGGATCATATATTCTAAAATACTTTACCTTCTTACATACTCTGGAGAGTTATCATTCGGATGACTCCAGTTTCAGCTCAGCTTTTGGTTGTTGATATAAACACAGGAGGTGAAATGGCGTACTATAATAAAGTAATGCCCAGACAGCTTGCAATCAAAAGGCATATTCAGCCAACAAAATCATGCAAAAGCTGCCCTCCAATAGCATCTCGTCCAAAAATACGATTTTGTGCTTCATAACCACTCAAAACATATCCCTCGCTATTTGCCTCCAGGCCAAGGCCAAAACTTTGAGCTACACTGATAGGATAAGGCTCTGACAAACCAATTCCATTATTCTGATAAAGACCCAGTGTTAAGGAAACGCCACTATTTCCACCTGCCATGCTCACACCAACACCAAGATGTGGATGGTCTGCCAAGTTGTTATAAGACAAGTGGGGTGCTTCCTCACTCCTAACAGCTATAGGAGGAAACTCATTTCTGGCTCGCTTGGGTGGAATGTCTTGCAACCTTTGGGCGGAGGTGGACGGGTTATCTGAGGGAAGTGAGTTTGATGAAAGTAAACGCTCATTCGGCCTGTCAGCACCTCGCTCCCTCTGGGAAACCTTTTGCGTTTGCAGTGTTTCTAGCATGTGTATCTCTTCTACCATTGGCTTCCAAAGCCTTACTCGAGCATTGATAAACCAGTTAGAAACCTGGTTTGCAAGTATATATTTCATCAGAAATCAATTGAAAGCTTCCCTAGTATTACGTGGCCATGGAAATAACTACAATTTCTATCTATCAATGGCAAGAGTGAGTTAATCTCATAGTCAAGGACATATGACACACCTGACTCCGCGAGAGACCAGTTTGTTTTGCCAATAGAAGCTTCTCTGTATCAGTAGGATAGCTGTAACACCAAACAATAGTCTAAGAATGCATTATACGGAACAAGCACACACATGCCAAATAAGAAAATACGTGGACCTTTCTATTCCATTTAGTAAAAGAATAGGAGTTAAGAAGAATATTCTAGTTACACAATGTTCAGAGGATAGTGTTACTAAATCACTTACGGATGTAGGAAGTGTTCAAACAACCATGCTCTGAGAACCGTTACAGCACGTTCAGGAAGACCTCTTTGTGGTCGCCAAACAGGTTGGCTATGATGCTCAATGAATCCGGAGTTATTAACAGGCCTCTGGCTATAAGAGCCTCTATCAGTACTTCCAAATGTTGAAGCTTCATCATTCCCATGGCTTGATTGAATTCGGCCCGCCCTTGTGAACTGAAGATGGTCTGAAATTGCATTTTTCAAGCATCTGAAATGTTTAGACATGGCCTTCAGAGCCAGGTTTGCACAGGGAGCTGCGTTGCTGAGCCCAGCAACATACTCAAAAGATGCCACCACAGCTTGCATCTGCTGATAGTATTGCTTGTACCTCCTGCAAACCTAATGTAGACATAAATGGTAAGGGATGTTAGCAAAATATGTAGTATTTATACCCTTCAAATTGCATTAATTAGCACAATCTGGACGATTATACAGTTTTTCCTTCCATCTTGAACTGCAGCACGGAATAGGATAAAGTAGATTGCAACATTGGTACAAGCATCTAGAAAAGTAACCAAAGGACATCAATCATTAGGTTCACTTGCGCACAAAAATATGGATCCAATAAATCTAGGTGCAAATCGTTTATGAATCCAGGAGAGGGCCTCAATATTCCAACAATACTAAATTAATGGTGTCAATATTAATTTCGTTTCCAACACCAGAATGAGTATGCATTTCAATGGAATGAAAAAATAAAACTAACAAACGAAGGTTAATCTCACAAACCTCATTCATGTATGTCATTATTGTACCAATCGCGGTGGGTAGTTGGAGGTTGTCAGTTCTGCAATGCCTTATATTATTCTTGAGGGATCATGCAGATAATTTATTCAAATGGAAAAATAAAAACAAGAATTAATAGCAGACTTGCTTAGTGTTTCCAGTTTTTAAAAACTAAAAAAATAACCTGGTTGATTAGAATGTTTGTACTTGAAATGCACTAGAAATATTTCAAGTTACAATGGATTACCTATTCTACAGATAAAATTGAGACTTATGTATGATTGTTCACCAAAGGGTAAGCTACAGCGCATACAAATTGTAACCCTAATCCAAGCATGATTGCAAAGGATAAATACTTATTTTTTCTTTACTTTTTAATGATTAAGATAAAACAGAATCAAAGCAATGTGAACTCCTAACAAAAGAAATAAATTATCAGCTCAAGGTTTAATATCAGAATATAATAATGACTGATATGTTTGTTGAACAACTTAACAAAATTTTCTGCAATTGAACCCTATTCCTATATCTTCAATGTGTCTACTGTTGTTAGCCTGTTTCTCCATACTTCACATTTCATCAGAGAAAAAGAAAGACAATAACAGGATTGAGATTGATATTAGCATTAACACAATCATAAACTTAGGACAACATTTCTCACAAATTTGAGGCTCACTGACTGTTCTTATAGTATTGAAATTAACAGTGGTACATTAAAGCTTCCTGAATTGAAACAATGAGAAAGAACCACATAAAACAGAAGCAAAATCAACTATTAATAATAGATAGTTCACTTATATACGGTCCCCCACATGCGTTGAACCTACCAACATCCATCTTTTATATAATCATATCACAAGAAGCTCGTACTTCTAAGGAGTCAAATTAAACCAACATTAATGAATTTTCCAGTAAGAAAAAATTAATATATAGCTTAACCAATACAAATAAGTAAAATCTACTATATAACACTACATCCAGCATTATCAATTTTGACCTATTTAATTTAAAAAGCCATATCAAGCCATTTAAAGGTTTTAGTTTCCCTTTTTGTTTTTGTTTTTGTTTTTCTAACTTCTTCCAGTCCCAAGGTGGTGCCACAACAAAGGACTCACGCTTTGGCAAGAGTCTAATTGTTGTTATTCCCAATCTAACACTTGCAGTCAATAGAAAACCTTGATCAAAACTAAAAATATATTTTACACCAAAGATGTCCTAGAGCATATATTTATGGCCAATATCAATTCATAAGTCTTACTTTACTAGTTTCATAACATTACAATGAACAGCGTTCTTCATTCCACTTCTCCTCAAATTTATTTTTAAATAATTTCAATAAATCACCAGTGACCAGACATCAATCCAAATTAAAAAAAAAAAAAAAAAGGGTTAATATTTAGGTCAAAACAGCTTCCGTTTTGGCCAATTGCCAAATGCACAATATATACCACAAGAAACTAGAGGTCTAACAAAGAGATCAATTTCTGCTATAATGAATAAGAGAACGCAATGTCACAAGAAGGAATTTTGACATCAACAACCACTTTTCAAATGCATTTTGATAGGCTAGAATCACATTTCAAACTAGACACTCGAACAAAGTAAAGCACAATTGAATTAAACTGAGGCTTGTCCAACAAAAATGCCAGACACCTTTTCCAAAAAGATTATTTTGTAATCGCCATGCCACATTTATTTCTCAACCACAAGAATCTAATCCGGAATATAGCTTAGGAAGCTATATGTTAACACAATTCGTAAGCAAGGCAGCAAAGACACATGCTTCATTGCAGTCTATTATTCATGCAACACTGCCCACTGCATGCTGGTCCAATCAATGAAGACTAGCTTATCACATTAAATAATCATTTTTTATTAAATAGTCGATCAAGTAATAGTTTCTACAGTGACAAAACGTTCAAGGTTCATAAAGAGACAGTTGGAATGAAGATTGATAAAGATAAAAACATGATGATACCTGCGAGAATTTAAAAGAGAACTATAAGACTTGGGATGCAGAAAAGAACCAAAACAGCAAATCAAACCAGAGCCAGTAACGAATATCCAACATGAAACATGTCCCAGACATAACTTAAAAGAAAATGCAATATGGATGTACTGATAGTACAGGGAGCAAACCTCATCAAGCATCGAAATCAGCCTCGATTTCTTTCTTCGGTTTTCAGTCCCATCTCCACAACTAAGGGTATCATCGATAATTCCACTTGTGTTCAAATTCGCCGATGAAGGATCTATCAATGAAGAATCAATAGTAAGTTTCTCAGCAAGAACTCCCTGAGCCATATCGCAAAACTCTTCCAACAACTTCTGTGCAGGTTTCAAGAATCTTGATCCCTTCAAAATCGAAGCGTATCCCGTAAATGGCCCGAAAGGGACGGAACTTCTTGGTGCCTCATTTGAAGTCGAAGCACCGCTGCCAACAGTGCTTGTAACTACATATCCGCTGCTTGTAACTCTATCTCCATACATTGTAGAACCATATCTTTGAAGATTAAGTTCAAGAGGGAGGCTGTTTTGATGGGTGCTGTGAGAAGATAAAGATAAAGACAATGGTTCTGGTTTAAATACCACAACCTGATCACTGCTTCCACCACTATAGGACTGACCAAAATCTCTAAGGTTTTGAAGATTAAGTGGAGTATAAAGAAAGGGGTTATTGTTAACATCAAGAATCGAGCTATGGTTCATATGCAAAGTAGACTGTGGATCCAAGTAAGGATTATGCGAAGTCGAGCTAGAGGAAGAACCATTCACGATCCCACCAACAAAACCCATCAAATTCACACCCTCTTCTTTCACTACACAACCTGGGTTGGTTTTCACTTGCTGACCAGAAGGTGAAATCGGGTTGCTATTATGATGAAACTCGTGAGAACCAGCGTTCGTACAGTTTAGCAAATCTGAAGAAAGAAGTGACGCATCATACAAAGGTAGTAAACCTGTGCAACCATGAAGACCAGCAGTGGTCTCAACACAACCTGGATGGTGTTGAGACACAATTCGCAGCTTATCTCTTCTGCTTTGTTGTGGGACATGGTAGGGCTCAAAACCCTCCGCCATAACCACAAACCAATACCCTGTAAAGCCTAGTTACTTCTAAAGAGAAAGAGAACAGTGGAAAAAGGTGCAGAAAGATTAAAAGAGAATTGTGTACGGGTATTAAAGAGAAAGAAGATAATAGAGATGATGAAAGAGAGGGAACAGTGAAAGAGATGTGGTGACGATTACATGTAGAGTTATCATGATCTTCGTAGCTGCAAATATGGCAGAGAAGCGCAGAATTGGAAACATACAGGAAGAGATCGAGAATTCATCAATGGGGCTGTCCTTCACGCAGCCACATAACACTTACAACCATCACTCACTCGCACACACAAAACCCACAAAACCAAATTCATAAACCAACAAAATCTTTGTTCCTGCATTTTTTTTAATTTTTTATGTCTCTCTTGTGCCACTGCATCTTTCTCTCTCCACAGAAACAGTCTAGTTAGCATAGGGTGTCGAGCAATCACCGGCTATTTCCGGTAATAATTGAACTAAAACTGCGTTTCAGATATTTCTGACGAGTTTTTGGAAGTTTTGTCGTTTCACATATTTTCGGGGGGGTTATTGAGTTTCTCTAATAGGAGGATAATGTATGTGATGACGCACATGAGAACGCGGGAATTGATACAACTCCAGGCTATACGCATTACAGATTGCAGAGTGATGCATGAATTACGAATGAAAGGCAGAGGCTGATGAGCTTGCCGTTCTCAACACTCATCCTCCTCTCTGCCTTTTTGACTCCCGGTTTACGAGGTTCTTCATTATTAATTCATTGTTAATAGAAATCATTTATCACTCTGATCTGATTACGGGCGTGTGTATGCCTGCCACTTGAATGGATTTGTGATAAAATTTTAAACTGATCTAAAATATTACATAATTTTCACACAATTTTACTCAATTCAATTTAATATAACATACCACTTAAATTATATAAAATAATTTAAATTAATTTAAATTAAACTTAAAAATAAAATTTTAAATTTTAATTTAATTTTAAAATAATAAATTTATTACTTTATTATGCGCTATTAATAAAATAATTAATATATTATTTTATAATGTAATATTAATATTATCACGTAATAATAATAATAATAATAATAAATATTCTTAATATTAATTTAAATAATTTAATTTGACAGTTTAGAATTTAAAATTAATTTAATTAATAATTTAAATTAACAATAATAGTTTATAAAATATTAATTCAAAAATTATTTAAAGTAATTCAAATAGATTCAATTAAACAACTGAATTAGTTTGCATTTGCCTTTACTGTTTATTGTTTGGTACATATTGTTGCCTTTTTTCTAATTAATTATTTCTTTGATAGATCATGCATGAACATGGGCATTAATTGGATTCTGAGTTGTACACTATTTTTCTTTTAAAAAACACATAAGATATCCCTTTCGGTAACACTGCTTTTAATAAATAACAAAGTGAGCTATATAAAGAGTTATATAGTAACTACGAAGCATAAAAATTAGTAGACTGGGATTTGTAAGACTAAGCATTGTAACAATCATTGTGTAATTAAGATTAATGCAAGCCTAAAAAGTCAATTAATTAGTAATTAATATACAAGTAATAAAATGTGGGATCATTTATCTCAAATTAAAAATATAAAGACATTATTCATTTATCATTTAATAATCCCTAGCACATTAATATTAAAATCAAGCAATGTACTTGTAAATATATAAAAGAAAAGGAGCACTCATATACTTGGAGTTAATATTATTTTTTATAGTAAAACAATTCAAATAAATTCTTTTATATTTCAAATTTGAAAAAAATATATCGTATATTTTACTAAATTTGTTTACTCTCCATTAATGTAATAAGCAATCATCCACAAATTTCAATATGTATTATGCATTTGATTATTCTCCCAATGATATCAAATCTTTTGTTACATCCCTAATATTTAATATCGATCGTCATGGATAATATTGGCTGCATGGCCTGGATTCCCACACAATTTGTACGCGCTTTGGGCACATCATTGGTACTTGAAAAACTAGAAGAGTTTTAAATCAGTGAATTCTTTCGGTCAGAATGTGTTAGTACCATTGATGCCAAAAAAACCCTCACGCAGAACAAAATTATATTATGTATTTCAATTCATAATTATTGTTGTTATTAATTATGATTATTGAAATCACAATCAAATAACTACCGATGAGAACTTAATTATATCAAAGACATCGATCATTTGTATCTTATATCCATAATCATTTCAAGAAAGGTAATATATTTTAAATATTTTCTCAACAAAAGTTTTGCTTTAAATAACTTACGAAAATGGTCGTTTGTTTTCGTTCAAAAAATATATTATCGTTCGTTGGTTTGTGAGAACTTGGTGGAGGTTTTAACTATCACAAATCTTTGTCAGTTATTCATAATCATCATTAATGAAATGTATCATAATTGCGTGCAAATTAAGCTGGTCACAACTCACTTACTACTTGACTGATGATGATCTCAATCGTATGACATCACGCCATCAGTTCCCCGTGACTCGCTTGGAATTTAAATTAAACTTGTCGCTCATCTTTTGTGTGTCCTTATTGCCAAAATTACTTAAAATATATAATCTTAAAATAATAATAAAAATACAAATTTTTTATATAAATTTATGTATACAAATTAATAAAACATAATAATATTATTTATTATTAATTTTTTATGTTATATCAATTTGTAAAAAAAATTATATATTTATTACTACTTATAATCTCAACTTTATAGTATAATTATTTATTAAAATATTTTAACGAAATATGTATTAAGAGAGAGGTTATATTAGCTACCAAAAGAAAGCAAGCCAAAAGATGTTCATTTATTGTAAAACTATTTATTATTACAAGCAGGTTTACCCAACGAAGCAAAGAAATGACGGCATCTAATCTTTATGATACTAATTAATGCTCCATAAAACAGCTCATTTTTATTTGAATTTAAAAGTAAAATTATAAAATATATTTAATGACATTAATTTTTAATAAGATATTTTTTATTTTATAACAATAATTGTAAAGTAAAAATAAAAAATAAATGTATTAAACAACACCTCAATTTGTAGACTTTAAACTTATTGCATCAAAATTGTCTATCGATGAAGTATTTGAAGCAATAGAATTAGATTTTAATTTGTTTTGATCACGGTGATGGAAGTGAATTACAGTAGTTGCACGTGGCAATCCTATATAGGTTCTGAGCAGAGACGAATTATTTGTTTTGATCACGGCGATGGAAGTGAATTAAAGTATTCCACGTGGCAATTCTATATAGGTTCTGAGAAGCGATCGCATCTTATGGTTCCATTATTGGATGGATGGATATACTGTTTATCCGGCATAGTCAGGATTTTAAGTTGACCGCGTACCTCGTCATACTAACATTTTCTGTCTATTTTTTCTTCTTTTTCCTTCCTTTTTCCTCCCTCTTTCCAATACGAAATTTTTTGCTTTAGATTTGGAGAACCCCCGAGTTTGACATGGCTCCGGGTAACGGAGCAGCAGAGACACCTACAACTCCACGTATAAACGCGGCGCCACTCGCAAGGAAGAACAACACTCTCCGAGTTTTCAAGGCTGTGACATCCACGCGCGTTGTTCTGTGAGATTTCTCCTCTGTAGTCCACGCATGAATCTGATGAATCTTAGCTGAATAATATAAATAAAATAAAACAAAATAAAACAGTACCAACAATCATACACTACTTGGAAATATGATTCCACATTCCGTGAATATTCAAAGCTTATTTCACTTTCGACAAGAAAAACTACGGCATTCCATCAAAATGCAAACACAAAATCAAATTTTTTCTTCCAAAGACACGGTATCGTACGTTGGCCATGATGAAAATTGTTGGTCCAAACTTGTTTCCCATTTCTAATAATTTTTAATCTTGCAATAAGTGGGAAAAAAGATCCATGTGCAGCCTGCAATATCTGCTGTTCCATGAGCACGTTTTTAAGTAGATGGAAGAAAATCCTTGATGAGACACTGGTTCACTCATTCACGGAGGCTGCATTATCATTGCCACATCAAAAAAAACTATATATGCTTGGAATAATTATGATTATAACCAAGGCAGCCTTTTTCAGGATAAAAGACAACTACAGGATAATCAAATCAAAGTAAAAGCAGAATTTGACCATATTTATAAATACATAAATAAAAAATAAAAGTTAGGTGTGGTGGTGACAGAAAATAAAAAGCTTGTCGATTTGGTTGTTCCGGAGTAAAAGCTTCTGTCGTTCATCATGGCTTTCATTACGCGGATTACTACTTTTGATAGAGAAACAAGATTGGTAACTAGTTGTGCCAATATATTGAAACCTCCTTCCCCTTACCAATCCTCCATCTCAGTCCAACTTTGATTATTTCTCGGCCACAAGGTATGCTTTCTCATACATATGCTTAATAATTTTTTCCACCAAGGATTCTGGATTGATCGAAAGCCTCCAACACTGATTTCCTAACATACTAATCTCGTGTCTTAAAACAATTATATGATAATTTTCAACACACCATTTTTTATTTCTGAGATTTACGATATGAAAGGTTGTATTTACCGAAGACCGATATCTTAGATATATATGTTTGTCTGTTGTTGAAAATTTAAATGGATTGATACTATTCCAACAATTTACCAATTCCTAAGAGAGAAGGAAAAGTGATGACAAATGATAAACGGAGTGGCTTGTCCATCTAATTGGGTCCATTATCGCGTAAAGTAGAAGGGATTCTATGATTCTATTGAATATTTCTTGCGACATTTTTGACATCCAATCAAGAAGACGTAGACACAAATAGAAGTAGCTCGCTACAATAATGAATTCCTTCTTTTTTTTTTTGATAATTAAGCCATAAGATAGAAAGTGATTGATTCCCAACCAACTATATGATACGAAGATAGATACATTAGCTCCAAACAGCCCAGACAAGAGTTCAACAAGTTAAATGTCATTTACTTCATAATCTATTAGTGCTCCCATGAAGATGTCACATTACCTAATAATAAGAAAAGAAAAATAGTTGTTTGCAGCGGTAAACATGTACATGTAAATCTATATCTTTTGAGTTAGTTCAAAAGATCTGACATTTAGATTCTGCTGACACTAAAATTGATGGTAATAATGCAATGACAAATTGGCAACAGGGAAGTCTTAGGCTTTATTTATTTTTTAATTACATGAGAATATAATTTTGTTTCACAAAGTAAGGTAAGATTCTATCTAGACAGAGCTATGCAGTCCACAGAAATGAAGTATCATATATCACTTTCCAAAAGCCCATTTGACTTACCTTCTGCTAGGATTCCTTCTGATTTCATGTCTCTCATTGGCCTGTTGTCCCCCAAACCTAACTGCGAAACAACTTTGTAACTTTAGGACACAAATAGAGAAAGCGGAAAGTAAAGCAATTCTAGCCAGTATTACTTGCAACAGCAAAGCAATGCGCCACTGAACTAGGCCAAAAAGTGCGATATTTAAGTACTTCCATGCTCTATGTGACATAGCTATTCCAAACTGCCGCGCCTTGTTGGCGGCAGTTTGCTTATCGTGGATAGGGCAATATTGACCGTCGATCATCGGAATAATGTGAGCAGGGCTAGTATACCAAATGCATTGCAAAATGTCCTTCGAACGGAATAACGATAGAAGTTACACGGGCCAGAAATTTCAGCACAGGCTGTTCTAGTGGCCCAAGATTTTCTCAACAAATGCAATCGCTGTCAGATGCTTCTACTTTTGGTTAATGGAGTCTAGTTGTCTATATATTATATTAACCCTTTCTTGTCTTTAGGTTATGATTTTTAATGTGCTCCATTGCCTTAACTTTTTCCTAACAGAAGGATGCTCTGCCAATCATCATGCACTACAAGGAAAATATATATAAATATATTCCAGCAACTGCAAGCACAACATAACCCATGACTAATAACAAAGCTAATGGTAAAGAGTCTGTCATAGCACTCTTTCCATCTCGTTTTCACTCTGTTTCTACGATTACAAGAAAGCAAGGTTCAACAATATTATAAAATATATGTTGTCGTCTACTACATCTTTCGATTGAATAAGTGTTCTCAAGGCTGGTACAAAAAATTTGAGACTTCGCCACTTTGGGCAAAAATTATATTTTAGACATTTTTTTAATGTTTATATTTAAATTAAATTATTATATAAATGTTTTTATTTAATATTTATTAAAATGTAAATTGTTCAATTTAATTTCAATTTTATTTTTCTGTCAAATAACTTTAATATATATAAATACATGTTTGGAATATTTTTAAATTTTTTATAAAATTTATAAATAATAATTAAAAGAATTAAAATTTTAGATAAATATAAATTTATCTATTAATTTAAAAATATTTAAACATATTTATATTTTTTTCTATGTAGGATTAAGATTTATCTCTTATTATATTCTTATTTATTAACTAATAATTTCATGCACGTATTAACTTAAATAAAAAAATAAATTATCACCAAATCTTTATCTAATCAAAATACATAAAATGATAAATTAGAAATAAAATTATAATTAGTTTACAAAATAAGAGGAAGAGAATAATAATATTTTTATATAAATTTTATTAGAATTATTATAATAGGTTATCCTTATAATAAGTAATATAATTTAAAAGATTTTATTTGTCACAAAATTTATTTAGAATATTGTAGTAATTAGAAATTAAATAATTTTACTTTAAAGGATAGTAATATTTTATAAAATAAGGGTTCTTACAGATAATTAAATGCTTAAAAGTGGTTGCTTAGGTCTTGTGCCGGCACCGAATGTTCTGAAAGGTTCACCAAGGATATATATATATGTGAAAGAAAGAAAGAAAGACAAAGATTATCCAAGATTGTTTTTATGAAATCGTGTAATAAAATCATGTTAAGTATTTTAATTTTTTATTTACTTTAATCATTACTACAGTTAAATAGACATATTGATGATATTACTATGCATGTTTTCATCCACCTTTATTTAAGACTTTTTTGAGAAAAAAGAAAAAAGAAAGTTTGTCTTTAATTTTCGAAATTGAATTAATTTTTTCATTTGTGGATTGAGGAATGCCATTCATCCCATGGTCAAGCATAGCAATGGATTGGTGTCTCTTTCAGCATCCAAAGAATCATTAAAAGCATGAAATCATCTTTTTTGTCAGACTTTTTAATGGTTCAAAATGGTGACGAAAGAAATTTAAAGATGGGGCAATTGGGTTACAGGAGTAAGAACCAGATATTCAAAGAGATAAGGTGATCTCGTGAAGGGCCCTTTACACAAGAATTGCATGAGTAGTACGTGTCTGTTTTTTGGCTGAAAAAATTTGAAAAGGATACTCATTTTCCAAATCACTTTCAAAGGAAACAATACAAATAGGATTCAATCGCCGTGTACAGACATAATGCTGAGATTTAAATAATTGGAACCAAAATCACTGAATTGTTTCTGAATGATTTTAGGAGGCCATTGGTACAATTTCTAAGGGCCAACTAATTGTAGAATAATAGATCACCAGCACACGATAATAACTCATCCAAAAGATAGATTAAAAAAAAAAAGAATAGGGATAGATTATTTAGAGCATATTTGATTGCAAGTAGGATTAAATTATTAATTGATACCACCATAAGTCACATTTTAATAAATACTCCAAGGCACTCCGAGACCACGATATCCATCTCAATCCAATCACACTAAAACACTGTGTTTACCCAACATTTTTAAATTTATATTTTAAAAATTAAATAAAAATATAATAACTTCAATTTTCGTTTAGAATATAAATGTTAGTAACTTCAAATTAATATTCGCGTCTCTTCAAAAAATTTAATAGTTACTATTCATTCCTTTGTGTGTATTTAACATTCACAATGCCTTAATTTTTAAATATTTATTAAAAAAGAAGTTCGTGCTTTGCTTTTAGTTTTTATAAGAAAAAATGTTTGGAATTTCAGATGAAACCGGTTTAATTAAGCCGAAGGCACCGAGGTAATTATCAGTAGAAAGATCTAAATCTTTTTTTTTTTTTTTCAATTATGAGGGTTTATATTGATTTTTATATTGATGAATATATATAATGATGGATTGTGTTGAAATCTCAGCATTAAATCGATCGCTTCATTGATACGGTAACAAAGATTCTATAATTAATATATATTACATTACATTAAACTTAAATTTAAGTATTAATTAAGAAGTTGTTCTAACCAATAGGAATGGGTAGCTGCCATTCACGACTAGTTTAAACTTTAATGAATATTATTGCTGTAGATAGTGGAGCTTCTGTTACGATGAACAACTTCACAACACGCTGTGGGCAGTAATAATTTTATTCGATGAGTTTTGTAAAAATAATAAATTAAAATATAATTTAGTAAACTTTAAAAGTTTAAATCCCTAATCATTTTTGCAATTATTTTGGCCTTGCTTACCGCAAAAATTTATAACAAAATGGTCCTTTGACAAGACTAAAAAGATATTAGAATGAAATACGTAGTAGTTTGGTTACAAATGATTAATTTATGTAATACAATAGATATTCTCTCAAGTTATCTGATCTCACCCATCAAACTAAAACTAAGCCAACCAATCAATCAAACTCCTAATCCTAATTCCTTTCAAATTTTAGAAAATTGCCAAATGATATTCTGATTTATTATTTTGATTAGAGACAAGGACTAAATTGTTGTTAGGAGCAAATGAAAATGAAGACCATTTCATTCCGATAACAATCCGAAATATTCAATAATGAGGCACGTGGTGGACCAACTTCTTATCTATTTACACTTGTTTACTCCGCCCACGTAGCCCACATTCTAAAACTATAAGAAAACAAAACGAAGGGCTATTGCCAACGCGTCTATTTTATTGCCACTACAGCCAACACTTCATTTAACCGGGGACCCACCTTTTATACCGTTGCCGTTGAATTGAAAAATCCGAAATTTTAATTCTTCATCCGCAATGAAGATCAACGGCCAACATTTAATTTGCTGAGCATGTAGCACCCTCTGCTGCGTAGTGTTCAACTCTTTTAAATGTCTAGAGTTCGTCACCCTACACTCTTCGCTGAAAAACTACTGTCTTTTCTTCTCTGTCTCCCTCATGGATTTTGTAACTTCTTCGCAATGGCCACGCCTTGTCCGCCTTTTCGTCTTCACAGTCACATACTTCACTACGCACACACGAGCTGAACTTCCCGGCACGTGGGAACTTTTGGTCCCTAACGCAGGAATAGCATCCATGCACACAGCGGTAACCCGCTTTAACACGGTGGTGCTTTTAGACCGAACCAACATCGGCCCATCAAGAAAAATGCTTCCTAAAGGACACTGTCGTTTCGACAAAATCGACCCTGTTCTTAAACGCGATTGCTACGCTCACTCCACCGTCCTCGACCTACAAACCAACCAAATTCGTCCCTTAATGATCCTCACCGACACTTGGTGCTCGTCGGGTCAGTTTTTACCCGACGGAACTTTGTTACAGACCGGTGGTGACTTGGACGGTTTTAAAAAGATCCGGAAGTTCAGCCCGTGTGAACCAAATGGGTACTGTGACTGGGTGGAGCTTGAAGACGTGGAGTTAATTAATGGAAGGTGGTATGGTACTGATCAAATATTACCGGACGGTACAGTCATTATTGTTGGAGGTAAAGGAGCTAACACAGTAGAGTATTACCCGCCAAGAAACGGTGCCGTCTCTTTTCCGTTTCTTCTTGATGTCGAGGATAAACAGATGGATAATTTGTACCCTTACGTTCATCTCCTTCCCAACGGTCATCTTTTCATATTCGCTAACAACAGGGCAGTGCTTTATGATTATGAGACAAATAAAATAACGAAGAATTATCCACCGTTGGATGGTGGCCCGCGTAATTATCCGTCAGCTGGGTCCTCGACGATGCTAGCACTTGAAGGGGACTTCTCCACGGCTGTGATTGTAGTCTGCGGTGGGGCCGAGTATGGCGCTTTTATTGAAAGGAGCACCGACACTCCAGCTCGTGGCAGTTGCGGTAGAATAATTGCCACGTCAGATGAGCCGGTTTGGGAAATGGAGGACATGCCATTTGGAAGGATTATGGGTGATATGGTGATGCTTCCAACCGGCGACGTTTTGATCATCAACGGGGCTCAAGCTGGTACTGAAGGATTCGAATTGGCATCGAATCCGTGTTTGTTCCCCGTTCTATATAGACCGGATCAGCCTGCTGGATTGCGTTTCATGACATTGAACCCGGGTACTGTACCCAGAATGTACCACTCCACCGCCAACCTGTTACCGGACGGGCGGATATTAATCGCCGGAAGCAATCCGCATATTTTTTATAAATTCAACGCAGAATTCCCAACTGAATTACGGATCGAAGCATTTTTGCCCGAGTACTTATCCCCGGATCGATCAAACCTCCGACCCGTAATCGAGGAAGTTCCGGAAACGGTACGTTATGGCGAGACTTTTGATGTTTTCGTATCGGTTTCGTTACCGGTGGTTGGAATTTTTCAAGTGAACTTGGGAAATGCGCCGTTTGCAACACATTCTTTTTCACAAGGCCAAAGATTAATCAAATTAACCGTCACGCCTTCAGTACCGGATACTACTGGGAGATACCGGTTCGGGTGTACGGCTCCTCCAAATGGTGCGGTTGCTCCGCCTGGTTATTACATGGTTTTCGTCGTTAATCAGGGCGTGCCAAGTGTAGCACGGTGGGTACATTTGATTGCTTAATTTAGTAATTTGGGTGTCAACAACTTTTTTTTTTCTTTGGAAGATTAAATAAAATCTTCCAGTTAACTGTTGCTATGGAAATATGATATAGTCAGTGTGAAATTGAATTGATTATATATTTTATAACAAGGACTTAATTATTTGTTTAATAAAGGATAACTTTACCTTATGAATATATTTTAAATACTTCTGTTTTGCTTTTCTAAAAATGGAAAAAACTAGTGCTTATTTATTTAAAAATTAATTGAATTTATACATCTTTATTTTAGTTGGAATATTTTTTTATTTATAGAATATGTATTCGTACATAATTAATAGAAGGTTTGCAGAATCGATGTAAATTTATTGATTTAAATTGTGGTTCAGTTGAAAGCCATGATTTTAGAACATTCATATTCAATTCAATATATATTTTGTGGATTCGAAGAATAAATGGAAGAAGAACACCCAACGGGGGTGGTTTCTAAAGTAAATATACAATGGAATATGGATGCATTCGAGTCAAAACTGGCAACCAATTTATTTATTTATTTATTCTATTAACAGTACAGATTCCTTTCGGGACCCCCCTATTATCCTCCCTCGTTTGTGGTAAATAATTTTCATTAAATGGAAACACTAATTTTTAAGAACATAAAGGGCAATTTTTGCCTGAATGTATTAAGATTAGTAGTATTTCAATGTAATACAATATAAACATAATATTATAATAAAAAATATTTAAAATATCTGAATGAACTACAATATACTGTTCATCTCATAAAAGTTAATAAAATAGGGTCAAAATATTCTTTAAATATGAATCCAAAACTGTTTCTTGAGTAAATACTGTTTAGCCCCTTATATAAAACAAATGAAAGAATAATTTTGATTTGTATTTATACGAGTATTTAAATTATTAGTTTAATAAAATGAACTCCAAATGTAATTATAATCATTCATCTAAAAAAATAATTAAAAAATAAAATATTTTAGTTTTTATAATAATTAATTATATAAAATATATCAGTTCAATTTAATGTATCACAATACATTTTATATTAAAAAAAAAAAAAAAGACTCAATTAAATTTATAGTTAATTTATTAAAGGATAATAATACAAGGATCCATCAAAAATAAAAGTAAAAATTTTGTTTTTTAATTAAATTTATTGAAGGATAATAATATAACGACTTGTACGAAATAAAAATAAAAATTTATAATTAATTTATTAAAGGGTAATAATACGAGAATTTATACAAAATAAAAATGATAACTATATTTTTATTTATTATTTTATTAAATTGTAGGGACTTATTTGTTGCCTTGTGACTCTTTTTCAGGAGAGAGGGTATTAATGTCATTGAATAATTTTTTTAACATACAGTGGATGGACATCAATAAATTTTAGTTCATTGAAATACTCGTATATTATATTATAGTGTTATGTTTAAAATGATATTGCATCACATTCAAATACTCTTAGTCTATATCTTAAATATAAAAGAACAAGGCAAGCACTTCCAGCACCCATCAATCGCCTGTTACTACAATTTTTCACTTGATTGAATAGTTAATAATTTAAGAATACATTCAATACGTACATTCAGACTCATGCTTATTGGTACATACGTAGAGTACAGACTACAGACATGAATACTATGAAACTTTAAACGATCGACCGCTCTACCTCTGCCTCATCACCTTCATAGGAATCAGCTACTGCCAAATTCCTTTGAACGTTCTTGTAAGAATATTGTCGAGCCAATAACACATAGACGAACAAGTTGGCTGCGGCCATGGCTGCCAATAGCAAGTAGAAATTGTCTAAGCGACTATTATTTATATCTTTCCCAAACCAACTCTGGCCATTTTTCTCAGTTATATGATCAACAACAGTTATCAGCAGACTGCTAAGGAAATTTCCAGCTCCAATCACGCTCAGGTAGAAAGCGATTCCTAAGCTTCTCATGGTGTCCGGGACTTGGTCGTAGAAATATTCTTGCAAACCAACCAGAGTAAAACCATCGCCAAATCCAATGATGATGAACTGTGGAGCCAACCAAAACACACTCATTGAAAGGGAACCATTGACCTTGTCCTTCTCGACATCTCCGAGTCTTTTTCTCTCGACCAGTGCGGCGACTATCATTGTAGAAATTGTGAAAAGCATTCCAATGCCTATTCTCTGGAGGATTTTAATGCCTCTTTCGCTTCCTGTTGCTCTTCTTAATATCGGTACAAGGATCTTCTCATAAACGGTGACGGAAATGATCATTCCAATGGCAGCTAGAGAGTAAATGGAGGCTGGAGGGATCAAGAAATCATCACCGATTTTTCTGTTCAAAGTGGTGCTTTGTTTGATGAAGAATGTTGAGGTTTGTGATACACAAATTCCAAATGGTAAGTTAGCTACCCATATGGGAATTATGTTAAGTATGAGCTTCGTCTCCTCGACTTTGGTCACGGTTGCAAGTCTCCAGGGACTTCGCTTCTCAAATGGAGTTTCCGTGTCTTCAGGGATAGCCGCTTTGTCTAGAAATCTGCAAATTTGATTTCAATTAGCCAATCGGAAAAAATTAAGAAAGTTGTGAACAGAAATAATTAATCTTGCTTACTTGAGCTTCTCGGTGTGGCACAATATCCTTCCCCGAGCCTTCTGTGCTTTAGGATCTTCGTACAGTTCTGCAGGATTCGAAGGATAAGGAAGATTTCTTTTGGTAATGGCAGCAACAAGAACTTGCAACATTGGCGTCAAAGGGCTTCCTGTTGGCATCCTGTAACGATAGAATCGCCTTCCAATAATGAAAATAAGTAGCGAGACAAACATAACTGCTGTGATGATAATATATGCAGCACCCCAGCTCACATGGTCCTGAATATAAATGATTAGAGTGACACCAAGCAGAAGTCCAGAACAAAGACCGAAATTCCACCAGTTAAAAAATGACATTTTCTTTTTTCTTTCTTCAGCGTGATCATCGTCGAATTGGTCTGCTCCAAAGCTCTCTAAAGAGGGTTTATGTCCACCAGTTCCCAAGGAGATTAAGTATATGGCCAGAAAGAAAATCACTTCGTGAACCTTTCTGGGCTGAAGGCACAAATCAGAATCACAAGCCCTCAAACTTGGCACGAACCAGGACATTGTCAAGAGAGATAAACCCTATTTTTACACATCAAACATATAACCCAATGAAAAGATTGGACAAAATTTTAAAATTGTCTGTGATATTGAAGCAGAACATTTCGAAATGGAAAGTTTATGGTGAAATCTAGATTGTTATGAATTTTGTAATTATAATTTCGGGCCAAACTATAGTTGGGCTTGAAAGAATTTTCTAAACACACTTATTGAATTCCAAGTACGTCTTTTCTTTTTTCAGTAAAAAGGGTGGGTGTCTTTCACGATGATGTTGAGCTTTTTGAGAATTAATATTAGGAAAATCACCAGGAGGTACGTGATGGTTGAGACGAGAACAGTGGAGTATCGGCCCAAGTAAGCATCCGCTATGAATCCTCCCAATAGTGGCATAAGTGTCGTCACGCCGCTCCAGTAGTTAACACTCCTCGCTGCTGTCTTCAAATCCTGATGAATTATCTTGCTCAAATAAATTATCAAGCTGGTTGCTATTCCAAAGTAACTCAACCTCTCACTGAACTCGATGGCTGTCCAAAATATATAATTAATTCACAATCAGTGCAAAATTAATATACTATTATTAAATAAATTATATTTTTAAAATCAAATAAATGGACATCGGTAGGTACAAATATACGATAGGCAATAGGCTATTGGTAGAGGATAGAACTTTTTGTCTGTTTATCATGTTACTTGGCTAGAAACAACCAAAATGTTTTTCGGCTTTCGACTTTCTCTTTGACCCAGCTAGCTGCGCTAACGCACATAGTAATGCAGCGATTGGAGCATCTTCATTTACTTTAGAATACAGAAAAGTTGTTGAGGGGCCATATATACCACAAAGTTTAAAAGGAATTGTGAAAGAGAAGAAAGCGAGGGTGGAGAAAATCTAGCTCAGCTTTTTCTTAGATGATAATTGGAAGGCAAGTTGTTCAAAAGAATAATAGGAAATAGCTTACTTCCAGATTCCGAATAGCAGGTTCTCCATCTATACATTATATATTAAAATAGTCACAATAAATCAAACTCATAAAAAGATTATTCCATTCTATAGGTATTGGCTTTGCAGCGTTGAGGGTAATATTTCTGTGCTTGGTCGGGAATCCATGCACGAATGATGAATTTCTAATTATTTTCTGTAGAGTGGGGTAAGGGTAGTTCACTTTATTAAGGGAGCAGCAGTCAACAACCATAAAAGAAGTGCTCAAATGGCCCCCCTCCACAATGCCACTTAATGATAGTGATACCGAATTATCTACTGCTATCTAATAACGGAGGGCTAATCTTTTTGGCTTAAGATATATGCAATTCTATTTAACCATATGGCAAATCAAGTATATTTGGAGTTTCACCGTAACCAAGGGTTTCGTTATAATGCAATAAAAAACATTCATATGACTTCAAAATTATATTTAAAACGTAAAATCTGTAAAGAGGGATGATCATATCAGCTTGGTAATATTTGGTGAGGGGGCCAGATTTCCTAGTAACAAATTAAGAGAGACAGGTGATTTCCTAGTAAAAAATTAATAGAGACAGGTTCTTGTTAACACATGAAAGAACAGCTGCGAGGCCCTTGTAATACTTATACATTTCGTTTTTTCACGATTCGGTTTATGACATGAGGTTTGGATAGCATATATGCGAGAAAAGTAAATGAACCAACCACCACTTCAACATACATATATAACTAGCAATGAAGTATATATATTGATACTTCATTAATCAATCAAATTATCGTTTTCTTGTTTTAAAAAATCAAGAAGAAAAAGGGGTTTGTTTTCTTTTTTATAAATATAGCTTGAGAAGAGAAGGTTTTGTATTGAAGATCGAATACTATTAAAACCTACGCGAAGGCATTCAAAAATAAAGAATAACAGAAGTGTGGCATCAAAAAATTACATGTCAAAAGTAAAAATTCTGAGGTGCTCAACACTTTGTAATGTATTGAGTGTTTTTGGAATTTTTCGGTACAAAAAGTTGTTGGTTCCAGGACAAAACAAAACAAGATTTCTATGTTTTTAAAAGAAAAAACCATAAAAGCAAAAGAAAAGAAACGAATACTTGAAATGGCATTTGCTAATAACCGGTGAAAGCTGAAAAATAAAGTAAAAAAATAATTTATATTCCTTACCGATGATAAAGAGAGAGGCTTTCCAAACCCCAGTTGATGCCCGATGAGGAACTCTTCCTTTCTGATCCACAGAAGAATCATAAACCCATATTTTTTTATCACCAACATCTCCAGAGTTTGTCCCTGCGGCTCCCTTTTTCGGCTCCATAGTTTTGTATTAGTTAATTAGGAACAGAACAAAGGCTCTGCAATTCCAAATATGGAAGATATAATAATAACCGTTATTGTGTTGATTTCAAGTTTGGATTGGACCTGCTTATATAGGCAGCACTCATGGTGGAGTCGCTTTGCTGACTCACTAAGTGGATTTTGAAATCTGTAAGGAATGAAAGAGGATACTAGGGATGATGTGAGTGCGAAAGAGAATTTTTCATTCAGTCCACTAAGATGTTAAAATTAGAATCTTTTTCTTTTCTTTTCTTTTCTTTTTAAATTATAGGACCATATTAAAAAATTGGTTTGTACTCTTTAGAAAATGTGGGTAAGTTCATTTTTATTCCAAAAATACAACAATTTACAGAAGATATTATGAAAGTCTGAACCCATAAAACGTGTAGTCGTATTTTCTGTGTACATATCATCATCTCTTAAATTGTCAATTTTATGCCCTAATAATATTTTCCGGACTGGATGTTGCTTTAATATTTGGTAGGTCAAAAAGAATTTGCTGCATGCTACGGTGCTTACAAAGGTACTCTACATCCTCTTTATTTTCTAATATTTTTAACTTATAAAAAATACATTCTTAATGAGTTGAGAATTATAATTATAATTATAACAAGAGAGAGAGAGAGAGAGAGAGAGAGAGAGAATGCCCATTACGTTTATATGTATCATAGCTCAGCCTTATTTTTCATACCCATTTATGTATCCTGTTAGAGTTAACTTTTCAAAATTATGATTTGGTTAGGTATGAATCATTAATAAATAAATCTTCTTAATCCAGAAAAGCAACAATACTATTAACAATCCAAACTTTTTAAACAAAACGACAATACATTCTAAAGCATTGGAAAGCTTGCATCTACCGCAACGTTTTCTCTGGCTCGAGGACTCAAATATTATAATTGATACAAAATTGTCAATAATACAAACTATTATTCAAATTTTTTAAAAAAATTATGCACAAATTTGTATAGGAATATTTGCAGATTGACTAAATTTTTTAGAAAATTTTTTAAGGTTCAGTTTACGTAATATGTAAATATTACTTAATTAATAGTTAGAAACTTATTCTCTTCATTCTAACTTTTTAACTTTTTGCAGACTTGGATTGTAATTTTTAATAAATTAATTATCCCATTAACTGTATATGAAATTGAACAAATATTTATATTTGATCAACTCTTAATGTTGATAAAAGGTTGATTGGGTGAATAAATAGTTACTAGGGTTAATCATTCATAAATCAAACACTTAGAGATTTTATCTCCAAATTAATTAAATTAACTTAAAATTTAATTAACATTTAACTTAGTGAAGATGGATTTAACTTTAAAATAATGAAATTTCTAAGAATCAAAATTCTTAACCTTGTCCCTTTACTTGGCTGAATCTAAGGGAGAGAAAGTTTCTTCTTCTTCTTTTTTTTTTTCCTGATAATTTCGATAATTAGCAATTAATTATGATAATTATCAATTAATTAAAGAAAATGAATATCGATCCCTATTATAATATTTGAAACATTTACTTAAATGCTCTTTGCCTTTTAGTTAATCATAAATAAATTTTAAAGTTTGTTATATAAGTGTTGAAATAGTAAAATATAAAATAAGAAATTTACTCTTATTAAATATTTTAATAACAAATATATCTCTAAACTAGTCAACTTCATTTGACTAAATTTATTTTAATTTTACTTTTATATTTAAATATTAATAAAATATTATAACTTATTCTGAATTAAGTATAGGTTAATTTAAAAAATTCTTAATTTTGTTAAATTATTTAATGTATAAATTGCTTATACCTTTTATCCTAATATTCTCTCCAATAGTGTTAATTCTCTTTCTCAAAGCAAGATCTAGTATAAGTGATTTATTATGAGTCTCGAGTTCACTGTAGTGTTAATAGTGAGTCGGAATTGATCTCATTAAATCTATTCTGAACTATTTAAATACTTAACAATTATGGTTAATATTTAACAATATACCATAATTCTTAAATTATAATAAAATTTTTTTAGTAAATCTTTTATATTTATTTATATATTTCGTACAAATAAATTCCTTCTGTTCGTCTAATTTCAACTAAGTTAGAATTCATAGGAGTCATAGTCGTTAACTCATTTTTATTTTGGACTAAAGGTTAGCATGTGCTAAACTTATTTTTACAAAATTCATTTGTGAAACTTATTATTAACTTTGGCCAAAGTCTTAGGTATAGGTGTCAAAATCCTTAATTCAATTTTATTTTAGAATAAAGGCCATTACACGTGAGCTTCTTATCGCAAAATTTTTTTGTGTAACTTATTATTAACTCTAACCAAAGGCTTAGACTTTAAGCTTTAACCGATGTTTAACTTGGAACTCGAATTTAGATTGAGTCAGTAAACTTTAAAATTCTTTATATCGAGTCAACGGATCTTATTTTGATATAAATAACATACGATCAAATCAACTTTTGCATATGAAACGTGATTAGTCTCTTATTTATATACTATATAAACTATATATATTTATATCAAATAATGACTATGATGGCTCAAGTTAAAAGAATACTTTGCATACTAATACAATTATATGATAAATTATTGATAATATACTTTGATTTGTTTTATCATAACTTTGATCACGTTTAAAAAATAGTTCTCTAATTGTTAATTTATACTAATATTCTAATAACGTAACTATTATATCACTCGCACTAGTACATCTTATGATATTTATTAAAGATATTCAGTGTATCTACTATGTGATATCAATGCCCGATTAATATAGTTTTTATAGAGAATAATTTAGATAATTAAATTATCTAAGTATTTATATGTATACTCTATTATTAATATAATTAAAAAGAAAATATAGTAAACATATATGAATAAGAAATATTTTTTTTATTAATTAATATGCTCAGTACATATTACAAACTATAATTTAATATAAAATATTCAAAACTAACAATATGAATAATTTAAGATATACAACATTAATAGTTTAAAGTTGGTAAGATGAATTTGAATACAATGAGAATATGAGTAAAAGAGAAAGACTTGCATTACATAAAATAAAATTTGTTCCATCTTTTTTCAATATAGAATCGTGATGAAGAAAAACCATAACAGTAATTAATTTGTGTATTTATCATTTACATGCTATGTTCATATTTTTTTTAAATAATTTTTTTTCCTTCTTTTGTTTTAACTATTATTCTTGCAGACAATTTCTCAAACAGATGTACATATATTTATATTTAATAACATTAATATTTGAAAAATAAATTTTTGTATGAATTTTTTTTGTACAAAATAACATGATAAAATTATTGCATGTTCTATATAATTTATTTTTTTATTCTCATCAATTTTTATTTACTCCTAAAAGGTTATAAAATATATGACAATCACACAACATTACAATTTTAGCTGATAAGAAAAATTTGTATAAATAATTTATATCTTTAATATTTTTAATTAAATAAATATATAAATGATGATATTACACATTTATTAAAATCATAGTAAAAGTTAGAATTTTAATATAACTTATTCTAGAGTGATTATAGATGTCAAAAGATGTAAATCTTATTTTTTGAAAGTATGTTTAGTACTATTAGATTTTAAGTTAAAAATATATTTTATAAAGTATAAGTTTTTAATAAAATTATACATATTTTTTATATATATTTTGTTGTATGATTATATTTTAATCTTGTTGTAATCTTAAAACTATAATACATCAAATCTAAAATACATATAGGCTAAATATATTTAGAAAAGAGGTCTTTAATAACATGAGACGTTTGTCATTATTGGTTCATGTGAAGAAACAGGTGCAATCAAAATTTTTCCAAGCAACAAATAGCTAGGCTTTAGAAACTGGCATTCGGTTTATGATTTTTATCATAATTATCATAGCACTATTTATTAATTTAATTTTTTTTCTCGATTATGATACTATATTAAATTAATTAAGCAACAGGTAAATATTAGTAAAAGCAGAAATAATGATATCAAATTAAAGGGTCATTTTCGACAGTATACAAATTTAATTAGTTCCCCAACTGTTGGATCAAATAGTAGTATGCACATACGATTGCTATGTTCATACAATTAACATTAGATCATATAATATGGTGGCAGCTCATTATGTCAAAATATTTCGTAATTTAATCGGTGGTTTAGGTTCTTTGGAAGCCTCTTTAAAGAAATTAAACATGAATTTTATTTTAATTTTATAAGTTTATTTCAAAAATCATGGTAGTGGAAGGCAAAGGTTATTCTCTACGATTTTTGTGGCTCAAATGTTCCAAGGAAATTTATACCGACCAGATTTTCTTTGTCTAATTTCACTTCAGTAAAATACACTTTTATGATTGATAACTAATAAATAAAAGTTTAATAAAATATTATCGTGTGTGTTAAAATAAATAATAGTTTAAACATGCAAGATATAACATAGAATAAATGGTTAATTTTCTAAAATTATATTATTATCAAATGTCCTTTATATGACAAGTGATAACGATAAAATATTATCACATCAACGTGTATAAAGAATTTGTATAAAACTTTGTATTCTCAATATTATTGTTAAAAAAATGACACTAGAAATACAAACTGTTTTGATATGAAATACAAATATTTTATGTTAGACTATTAATTAGAAAATAATGTCGCATAATAAATAGTATTGATTGAAAAAAATATATAAAATTCGTGCAATTAAATAATAAATAATATGAATTATGTGATAACTGATACTATAATTCAGTTTATATATTTCATATATAAATATGTATATCTAGCATTACTACTAGTGTCAAAACATCATTGTAAAATTCAGTTCAAGGCAATCTTTTCATTAAATATCAATAATACAGACATTCCAGATTTTTAATCTCAAATGATGTATTTATTTATTATTCATTAAAATAATGATGTATTTTTACAAATTTTGATATCATTTATCATACTTTTTAAAAGATATTTAGTATTAATTTGATATAGTTTCTCATAAAGAAAAATTAATGTTAAAACTTTCTTTTAATTAATTTAATTTTTTTTTTTATTGTTTAATTCATTGGTTGTTACTAAAAAAAGAGTTCTTGAAGATCAAATAAGTTATTTTACTTATATTTAAGAGAAAATCTTGAAATTTTGAAAAATTAAATTATATAAAATACTTTTATTTTTAAAAATTTTATCCTTTTTGAAGATAACTTTGAAAAATTTATAAATTAAAATAATTATATTTTTCTTTTAAAAATGTGTAATATTATCTTTGAACCCCTAATATATATTTGTTTGTATTTTGACCTCTACAAGTTTATAACCTTAACAGTTTAGCCCCTTTGCAATTCAAAAGCCGACTCCGTCCTATATATATTCTACAACCAAACAATTAATAACTTTTTTTTAAAAAGAAACTCTTTTTAAAAAGTTGTACTAATCGCACGTAGATGTATTCACTATACGTACAATGAAACAAGAAAAAATCTCGAATATTTTTGAATTTAATACATTCCCGTTATTTTTTTGCTACAAGCACTTTTCAACTACTTATAAAAAAAGTTAATGCTAATATATTATATTAAGAACTCAATAAAAAAAAATTATTTTACGAATTATTCGCGACACCCTTCTACTTTAAAATAATTTTAAAAAATGTGTTCTATAATAAAATTGAAAGTAATATTAATCAAAACTAAAATATATATAAATATTAGTTGATAATTCATCTTTAATTTTATTTTTTTTCCCTTCAACCGTTGCATTATGTATTCAAATCCCACAGTGATTTTTGGTGTGTAGACTTTCTTCCTTTCAAAAATGGCAGAACAAATATTATTTAAATTTTAGTCTTCTGCAGATTCAAACACAGAAAGGGAGGGAGGGAGGGAGGTCAAAAATTTCTCTAACCCAAATATGAATTGCTATTGGACCCAAAAATTATATCATAATAATATGAATTTAAATTTTAAAAAGATAATTGATCTATAATATAAATAATTAAAAATAAAAAATAACTTGTATAATTGAATACAAAATATTTTAACTTGTATTTTAATATTAAACTTAAATATTGTGGAGTTAATTTGACAGTGTCACGTTATTTCACTAGTTAATAGTATAATTTTATTATTTTATTTATTAAATTTTTTAAAAAATATTAATCAAAACTTTTTATTTTATTGCTATTGATGAATTGAAATGATGTTTCGTTGTCAAATTAAGTGTCTCATTAGTTAAAATATTATTATTAAATACAATTTAAAAATTTTAATATATTATTTATTAATTACAAAAAAAAAAAAAAACTTTAAGTACTTTTTGAACAGGAATCTCCATTAGATTGCTTTCGTCTAAACCTAAAAATGCTAGTAAAGGTAGATTTGACGTCATAATAATTACAGAGAGGGAAAAAAAAAAAAAAAAAAAAAGTTGTCCCCGAACCATGTCCATTTGGCCTTTGGTAATCCAAGATACACCAATACGATTCCACCTTTAGGAATCATAATTAAGTTGAGAATTTTCTTTCCACTTCATTAATTTAAATATTTGGCACTTCAGCTTTCATTAACTTAATTGCACAGGATAAGAAATTATTCATGGTTCAAGTCAACTGCAAACCTCATAATAACATGGAATTTCAGTGGCTGTGATTGATGAATTGCTTAAAATTTTTATGGTGCTTAGAGCACTCTCTCCATTGCTTCATTGTTTAAAACTTACCAAAACTGATAAAACAAATATATATATATATATATTTGCAAAAAGCAATAATTTGCTGATGCATATTATCTCAATTAAGAAAACCTTTTGGTTAGATCAGATGAGTGGCCATTAATTTTTATCTACAATATTTGGCAATTGAAGCAAACGTTTGTGGGAGTTATGATGGTAAACTGAATCTACTTTTATATTCAATGATCATGTGATTTTCATTTATTAGTTTATATCTTTCTTCTTCTTTTTTCCCTTATTCTTTATATCTTCTTCCTTTCCATAATCTCTCCAATTAGGTATCCGTAAAAATTCTAACATTTCAAAGAAATTTTTGAAGTGACAGAAGTGATAGGGTATATCTTAAAATAGGCCCACCCGAGTTTCATGCAAGACTCATCCTCCAATTTCATTATTTTCGATCAGATTCTCGGAACAGATCGACGATCAAACAAATTAAGCTTTTGTCACCATCGGTAGGCCAAGTATAATATAACTTTTATACATTATTCTCAGCTCAGGTCGTTCTCATTCCGGATAGACATGGCTAGCAGCTGTAACAAGATAAACACCAAGTTTAAAATTAAGAAAATCATGCATGTATGACGCATAATTGCATATGTATGTTAATTCATTCAAAAGAAAAAAGGAATTCTTGGACTAATTTGACATAGTAGCATTTTCAGGAATATATTCTCAACTCGGTTCACAAGCCAACTAAACAAAGAATAATTTGTATTTGCAATATTTCCTAAGAATATAAGGGTTTGGGTTTCTCAGATTCTCCAAGTCCAACATTTGAATTGCACCAAGTATAACTAGGGGAACTGGGCAAGTGTGCAACAAGCAGGCTGAGCGAGGCTAGTTGACTCAACTTGTATATATGTTTTTATTTGATGTATTTTCACATAACTTGAAAAGTTATACAATAAATAATATAGTTATGGCTCATTTGATATAGAAGAGGATAGGATTAGTCTAAATAAAGCGGGTGGTATTTCCCTATTGTGTTTGAGATAGTTTCATCATCTTCTGCTGTCTCTACTCTTTCATTTCTGCCTCCGCGTCCTAGTCACCTAAAGCTTCAGTCAACACAGTCCTATCTAATTTGGTCGGATTGTGAAAGGCATAAGATGCCCAGCAGACCCGCTATGCGAAATGGCTAGCAATACAGTAGGATCGGAATCAAGTGCAGTTCCTTCTTTCACTACCGATCCAAGATGTCGCTATTACGCTTGAGCGGCGTTAGACATGGGCACGAGGGTTATACATATAATCTTATTGTTAAATTTTCTTAAAATCAATTATTTATTTAAACTATTAATTTTTATTTGTGCTAATTTAATTAAATTTATTAATTATTTCAATAATAAATTAAAATAATTATTACATGTCTATAAATCTTATTCAAAATTATAAATTTTTAAGTGTACATTTTTATTATTATAAAAAATATTTATAATGTTATTAAATAAAAATTTACTATATATTATGAATAAAAATTTATAAAATATAAATTGTAACGTGCATTAATAATTTATTAAGTTTTTTATTATTTATCAAATTATTTTACAATCTCCAAGTTATTATTCAATTTATCCCAACTTTTAGTGAAATAAGTATTTTTGGTAGAAAAATCATTTGTTGGATTCTTTATAGGATCAACCTGCAACATGAAGAGGCCTACAGAATACTCATTTTTATTTGATAATTGAACGATATTTATTAACCAACACTATTTATATTTGATAGTTAACTGTATATTAAAAGTTTTGTGGGTATTTTGTATTATATATTTTCCAAACAATTTTCATTTTCTTTTTAAAAAGAAAATAAAAAAATGTTAGAAAAAGATTCATGATAAATAAAAATTGTTTTATGAAAGCTAATCTTTTCTTCCCATTCAAAATTAATCTTATTTTATTATGAAAATGAAATTTCAAAAACCTAAACGCAAGCTACAGCATTAATTTTAATATCCAATTAATAATATACCCAAGTAAGGAGGAGAGCATAAGAAAAATATCAATTATAAGTTGAATGTGAACAAATAATTGTAAGTTGAGTGGAGAACACAAGTTCATTTTCATGGTTTTTGATTAGTTCATATGAAAATGTAAGGAAAACGTGATTGAAAATTTTCAACCTGCCTTTGTTTTCTCTTCTTAAAGGATTGAATGATTGTATTGAATTTGAATATATCAAAATAAAGGGTGTTCTGTTTTCTTCGAGAAAATTAGTCAATCAATCGTCATTTTTACATCTTTTCAAAGTCGAATTACGGCTTTATTCCCTTCATCTATCGCCATCCTCGTCCACTTCTAGCTCGAGGTACAGGAAACATATTCTTCATCTTTTTCACGTGATGTTTTTACTAGATTTTGTACACAAAAAGCAAATAATTAAAGATTTCATTCATATAATGTCAACTTTAATGGGGAGTAAAAGCTATGTCGGCAATTAAAAAAATGCAAAATTGAATTTTCTTGACACTATTCGCGTTCGTTGAAAATCATTTTCATACCATGTGGCAGAGTTTATAGGATTAAAACCACTCAAGATTAAACACAAGTTAATTTAAAATTAGTTGCATGGGATTCCCATGAAAATATTTCATTTGATTTAATTAAGAACTGTACTTAATTTCCACACAGATACGGATATGTATAAAATTTATGAGATCAAATTTATCAAAATTTGATAAGAATGAGAAACCCAAACGCATCTGAAAAGGAAATCAATAATGATTCAAACTTTTAAAGTAATTGTCTTCTGAGTCAGGATATTAATTAATTATCTTTTACGTTTGATGTTGATCTAAGAGAAAATTGTCTTGTCGTTCGGTCAAGATCACCCATTACAATTAAACACTAAAGATGTCCACTTTCGGTAATGCACAAAACGAATTCTGATGTGTCATCTCGTATATAGATTTTAGTTTCAATCTATCACGAAACTATAATTCTATAGATTACTTGCATTATCAATTCGCTATCACGCCCATAATAGAATTCCCTTATTATACACACGCATTCTCGAATCAATCTATTGTGATTTTTATCCAGGGTTTATGAAGATGTGAGACAAGTGAAGAAAAACGACAATTCATTTTTACATTTATACAGGACGAAAGTATAAATTATTTCACATTCAAATTATTAAGATGATTATTTTTTTATTAATTATTAGCTATTGATACCTAATTTTTTGTTAATTATATTATCATATACGATTTTATTGATTTGTTAGATAAATTCAACTTAAATATTTTACTAAAGTTTGTATATATTTTAACTGAGACCCATCCATCAATTGAATTAAATTCAACTATTTAATAAATTAAATGATTAATATCAATTAATTAGTGCCTTTTACTTAAAATCGGCGTACAAGTATTTCTCTTAATATTTAACTATGAATGCTGTTCTCCTGAATCCTTGCACCACCTACAGATGTTAATGGTGTAACTGGTGTTACTGGGATACCAAGGTTCGCAATAATTTACACCAATGTGTTCAAGGTTGACCTCACAATCTAATGGTACCCAATAGATTTTGTCGTTGCTGTCAACACTTCGATAATTATGAAAAAAAATTACTCCAACTAACAGTAAATAATTAAATCATTAATCAAATGATATGAATTTTCATACCATCTTCTTTCATAACTAGACAAATTTACTTTTCATATTCATAGAAACACACATGATTCACGATGTGTCATTATGAATTTTCATCCCACTCAAAATGTCTATCCCATAGATAAGTTAGTTAACTACTAATAATCTGACTAATAAAAGTTTTGACCTTCGCTAATCAATATAATAAGATAATCATATTATAATAGTTGTTGGTCATTAGGAATCTTGCTTCTAGAGCTAGTATTATAATTATAACTTAGAAGCTAGCCACCTCCAGATTAGAGATAATGCTTGAACCAATACTGAATATAAATTATAATAAATTCTTGATTATTGTAGTATGGATTGATCCCCCATGCGGGCAGGAGTTGTTCGATTATTTTTGCAAGAGTGATATTACGGCCAAATTAGGAGCATTATCATGCACCAACCTTCATGTCATATGTCAACCAATACACCACACACAATCTTCCTTCCATCTGTTAAACAGTGCTTACAGTGCTAAGATGAGTTAATTGCACCGGCGGCACATTAGGGTGGATCAAACAACTAGTCAAGTTGGTATCCACTTTAGTGTGTCGAGTACATCCAGATTTTGCTTATTGCTAATATGTATATAAATTTTATACAATTTCATTTGCACAAATTAAATTAATATTATTATAATATTATCATACATCTATACTTTTATGAAAAGAAAAAAATATCACTATAATAAAATAGTTTTAGTTCTTAAAATTAAAATCACATACTGTAACGTTTAATTTATAACGGTGACTGCTGTGAAATAACCTATTAAACATTAAATTAATATTTTTAAAAAAAAAATAAATGCTTATTTCTTGATGGTATAAGAGTTGACTTTCATCAAATACTTTAGGTTTTGTCGCTTCTACTATATTCTAAAAGAAATAAAAATAAATAGATAACATATATTATGGAACAAAAATAAAACATTATCTTACATAAAATTTTATCTCTAATCTTTTTATTTATCAAATACTATCGGTTCAATTATTGAGCTTTCATAATTAATTTAAAATATAACAAAGATGATCCAGCCCTTAAATATTTATAGTAAAAAAAATATCTCCATTTTTCTATTGTGGAAAATGAAAAAGAAAGTTCAAACTTCCAAATTTACTATAAATGGAGAGGACAGATGTCAAATAAAAAGCGCGGCAAATAGGCAGGTATGATTTGGGGTGGTTTAGGATAAGATTTCAAATTTATTGAGATTTAAAATTAATTTAATTTATTAAAATATTATAAATTAATTCAATTCAAATTATAAAATATGATTTAAAGTGATTTAAATTATATTATAAAATTAATAATATATTAATTAATTATTATTAATTCTATAATCTTCATTTATTTGGGGAAATGAAAAAGAAAGTTTAAGCTTCCAAAGTCATTATCGGGAAAGGAGCACAAATGTCAAATACACAAACCAGCAAACATCAATTTCTTATGAATTGAGACTAGTAATTATTAATTTAAATTAATTTAAAATAAAATTTTAAATTTATTTAAATATTACAATTTTAAATTAAATTAAATTAATTTATTAAAATATTAATAATTAATTTAATTTAAATTACAAAATATAATTTAAAGTAATTTAAATTATATTATAAAATTAATAATATAATAATTAATTAATATAAATTTTATAATTTTTCATCAAATACATAAAAGCGAGTTTTGTAAATAATTTTTTTAATTCTTATTACATAAAAAAAACATAGATAATTATATATAACTTGAGATAATAGCACCCACTGGATATAGACGAGTGGTTTTATCTTTGGGGGCATTTGTGTTAGTCCTGAATTCGAATCTTTTATACTACATTCAGGTATAAGAGTCTGGTGCAATCAGGATTTTATCCTGTACTTGGTATTACTGCAGTGTAATTTCTGTACATGATCTTAATTGATTCAAGATAGGTGCTGTGTGATCTACGAATACGTATCTTAAAGAGGTGAGTGCCTGGCTCGTGTATGATCGGCCACCGCAGTAATAAATGAGTATAAGAGTTTTTTCGTCGTAAAAAGAAAAAAAATTAAGATAATAAATAAATAATAATAAAAATTTTTATAAAATAAAATTAATTATATAATTTATAATTTTTACAGTTTAAAATTGATCAAATTTTATGTAGTTATTAGAAAAATATTAATATATAAATTAATTTAAATTATTAATTTTAATATTTTAAATTATATTATTTTAAAAATATTCCCTCTAATAATAATAGCAATATTATAATATAAAAGAATGAAAACCACTAAGGATAAGGATATGAGCGGCTCAAATCTAAAGAGTCAAACAGCCCATCAAAGCCACTCATTAATAAAGAGAAATCAAATACACGGACAAAGAGTGTGCTACCTATAAATTCCATGAGTAGACAAATGGAATCGACAAGCTGATGGCGCTTCTGGATATCATTTCTTTTAGCTGACAAAGGAGAACTTAATGCAACTGGATTGAAGAAGATTTCCTCGCTGACAAAAATAATATAGATAAGAGGCAAGGACGCAATTCGGTTAATTTGGGAGTATTAAATAAAGACTGTTAAAATGTTAATTAGCCCTCATAATTTTTTTTAACATTTTTTATTTTAACAATTTTAAAAAAATAGTTAATTTTTAATTAATAAATATTAAAAGTACTTATATCTTCATTTAAATATTAAATTGAGTGTTTGATTATATATTTAAAAGTATTTTTATACAAGTAAATTACTAAAATAGATGTTATTTTTAAATTAATTATTATATAAAATAAAATATAAATATAATAAAATAAAAATATTTATTTATGGTGATATTTATGTATTTACATATTTTTATATTTACTATTTATAATAAAAATAATATTTATCTATAATAATATTTTTAAAAATAATAATTACTTATTATCGTGTGTGTAATAACAATAAATAAGTAAAATATTTGTAAAAGTAGTTACAAGTTTAATAATTTTAAAAATATCGGCTAACATATATTTAAAATATAAGATATATTTATATTAAAAAGTTAAATTAAATAATACATTAAATAAATATTAAAAGATAGAGAGAAATAGATGGGATAAATGAGTATAATTTTGACAATTAATAAGGAATATTTTAAAGATTATAAAATTTCATTAAATCTTCCAAACACTACTCGCTTAAGCTCTAAAAGGATAATTTCTTAGAGACACCTCAAGAGCTGCTCAACTCAAAATAATTACAAGTGCTAATTTGATTTTAATAAATATTTTCTAAAAAATTACCAAACACCCTCGCTAACACTTAGAAAGTGCTAATTAGTAAGGGTAGGCATACGCAATTTAAATATGTTTAAAATAAAATGTTAAATTAATTCAAATATTATAATTTAAAATTAAATTAATTCAATTTAATCCTCTAAAATATTATAAAATATTTAATTTAAATTACAAAATGCACTTTAAAATAATTTAAATTCGTGATTTGAATTATATTATAAAATAAATAATACGAAAGCTGATTCCTCTCAATTTTATAATCTCTTTTTAAGAGAATTTTGTGAATAATTCTTTTGTAAATATTTTTTTTAATTATTATTATATATAAAAGAGAAAAACAATCGTATATAACTTGAGATGCTAATAAATAATAATAAAAATTTTTATAAGATAATATCGAGTAATTTAGTTTATAATTTTGCTATTTGAAATTAATCAAATTCAAAATCTAAATTATAAACAGTTATTTAAAAAATATAAATCCATAAATTAATCTAAAAATTTTTTAAATCAATTTAAATTGCGAAATATATGCCTCCCCCAAATCTTAATCTTAGCAAGTAGGAGTGCGGTAGAATGAATGCTTATAACACACAAACTGGACATCAAGAAGTTCGACAATTTTACTTTGTATTCACGCTCTATTCTCTCATTTCAGCACTAATATGCTGACAAATCCGCGCTGGGCACGTGCATACGCTTCTACCTAATAGTGAAAACAGAAAAGTATATACACGTATTTAGAAACTTAAAATGTACCATTGGAGGATGAAACCACTCCCCGAGAGATAATGGGAATGCATATACCTGATATGAACATTTTGAGCATGGTCGACAATAAACCAGCATATAAGATGTCACTATTTAGCAAGTAATATCATCACCTTTCTAAAATTTCCAGTGTCTGTTTTCATTCTCTCCTTGAATAAAACTGGTGTAATCATATCACCATTTGAAGCTTAGAGTTATTAAGTCAATTAAAAATTATAAAAATCTTGTTCCAGTATTGTTTATACTTACTTAAAATAAACAATCACAATTCAGTGGGCCCGTCACATGGCACAATGCTATTAAATACAGAGCAATACATTAATGTCAAACCCTCATCTAATACAAAACAAATAAATTAAGAGGACTATAATTCATATAATACAATTGCTTTTGCTTGTCTGTTAATTTTGATAGGCTTAAACATTTCACACGCACCATTATGCATTCGGGCTATAAGGCAACGTCAGAGTCATAATTTGGCCCAAGAACTATGCAGCTCAATAGGCAATTAAGCATACAGAAACAAGACAGACAAATCAGATAGGGGACTTCTGACGATGCCAAGAATCCTTGCAGACCTGCAACAACTTAAAGCATCAAACGGATTCAGATGTTGATTGTATTATCCGAATAAAATCAGAAAAATTAAGTTCTATTGGCAGTTGCCAAGAATCAATAGAACTGTAGCACATAAAAATATCCCTCAAAGAACCATTGAAATAATAATTTCTCCATGTGTTCTATATTAAGGATTCACACCATCATCTGAACTTTGAAAGGTTGAATTTCTGACGTTCTAATCTTCTAATGTATTTACTACCTTCAACATCTCATATGGTATGAAAAACTGGTCCCCAAGGAAACGATTCAGCGATATAAGAAACAATCATTTTCTTACTTTAATTGACCAATAATAATATCAGAAAACCTAACAATATAACCTGTCAACTGTAGCATGAAATGATAAAAACCTAATTGCCAGTAACAAAGACCCTCAAAACTGACAGACTTAATATCTCTGAGACAACCAAGGCAAACCCTTCCAACCACATAAGCCAGTAGATTAGCAATATATAGTTATAGGCGATCCACAATTACCTAATTGCCATAAACTTCTCTCCCTCTGTGGGTGCCATCCAAGGGTCGCGAAGAAACACAGCTTCAATTAGCCACAAATCAAGAGAACACAGGCGATTTGCTTTCAAGAACCGTTATCACAGCTCCACATGATTGAAGAGACAAAACATCAGAAGTCATATCCTGCATCTCCATATCACAAACTTAATTCATCACCCTTGAATATCAAGTATGTTTTTCTTTCCTACCACTAAAATATAGTTACCTTCGCACGATAATGAGTGGGTGTGCTAATGTGTTGATATTAGACATTTCTTGTAAATATATATAAGCTAGAAGTCCCCGTGCGTTAGTCTAAAATAGGTGGCAAAAAAAGCAAGCCAAAACCCTGCAATTTCATTTCACATATCAAAATGCATTTCGTTTTAGAGCCATAGGCTACTTCTGAAGAAAGCTGGATCTCTGATTTTTTCAATTTAACAGGTAATTATTGCAGATAATGTTTTTTATCTACTACGGAACTTTCAAATGTGATTATGGAAGTGCGGAATCCCACAGTTAAAGACTAATAGCAGACTAACCAGAATAGTTTTTATTGGTAGCCCACAAGTAAACAGAGTTGTAGATGGAAGGAGATAAAACTGGTCCAGAATGAAATGAATTTGGTTCTTGACTGGAGATCAACAAGCATATGTTACATCATCTATCAAGTATACATTTTCATGCAAAGAAGCATGCATCTTTCATTTGAGTGTGAAGTCCTTGAAGTAGAACATTCAGTTAAAGATAAACATATTACTAAGATTTTCTTTCTTTTCCAATACCCATCAAACTACTCATATTAACATCAAACTTTTTTAACCCCCAGTGATCCACAGAACATCAGTTAAGGTTCCAGTTAAACCTAATCAAGTGAAATTTAACTCAGTGCACAAATGAATACCTTTTCGGTGTCTTCTTCAATATTTTTCCAATACACACAAACCTATATACATAGTTTACATTAATTCACTTGATTTGTTGTCATGTGACGATTAGGCGCATAACAGGTCCATATAACACAACAGCTGGAATTTTGGCAAAGCAAAAAACATAAAAAAATCTCCCAAAATTATAGAAGATACCAATACAATAATATCATGAAACCCAGTTTACAATAACTAGTATGAAATTGATAATTACAACTCCGAGCGAACGATATTTCCACAATACAAATTCAAACGAATATGCAACAAATACATTATTTATCAACTAACATTCAAGTAAAAGGAACAAAAAATAGAGAAAACAAATTACCACAATAGAAGTGGTTCATTCCAATCTCTATTTTGGATCTGAATCCACCACACTCATACACCTCCTATTCCATCTCTTTCTCCAACCTTTGGTCTTTACACCGTTCGAAATCTCTTGTGAATCACCATTTTCTGAATTATATTTATTTTTCAACTCCACCACTATCTTCTTCTTTATGTAATTGACTTCGCTCCTCAATAACCCAACAAGGTTTCACACTATGAACAACTCCTTTTGGAAAAATCCTAGCAGAGGGCAACCGTCTGGAGTCTCAAACAATTGCGGTCCATCCTTTTCCGTCGAGAAGTCAAACCCGCAGGGATTCTGAAATCGGTCCGCCAAGACTTTGACTTGTTCGTCCACGCTGACAGCGAAAAGATTGGGTGCTTTTTCAAAGACAGGGATTCTGAAAAGCCGCCTTGAGCTCCGCTCTCTTTCGCATTTAGTATATTTGTCTCCCGTGGCAGAGTCGAGCTTTGAGCAGCTGTTTTGCTTTCTTACATTTGCTTCCACTGCCACCTCGATACACCGTCCGGATAGCTGCGTGGCCCCTCCTCCCATTCGGATTATAGTTGACTTTTGGTGGTTCACTGAGAGATTCGAGAATTTAATGTTAAGGAAGAGTTGAGTTGGAGACCACAATTATTTTGAGAGGGAGAAATTTTGAGACGGGGCCGTCATGGAGAAAGACATTGGTAAGAGTTAAAACATACAGTTTTCGGCGAAGGGAAAGCACTCGAAGAACAAGAACGGCTTGAGTTTGTCGCCATTGTGCGTGGACGATGCACTAGACATTCGAAATTGTGCATTGGTAAAATTATATTTCATATCTGGACATCTAGCACCAGTGGTCTAGTGGTAGAATAGTACCCTGCCACGGTACAGACCCGGGTTCGATTCCCGGCTGGTGCAAAATTATTTTATTGATCATTTCGCACGCGTTCACGCTGGTGCTGTAACTTGTCCGTTGAAATTGACCCTCGCAATCACCACCATGTAGCCCCACTGTGTTTTGAGCTGTCACAAACCCAACCCACAATAGTGCAGAAGACACTAACCGACATTAAACCCTTCTTAATAAATTAAGACTCTTTCACACCAGCTTGTCCATTTGCAGAAGTTGAAAAAATAATAGCAGCTTGCTACCTAAAATGATAAGCATTCACGCATTGGGTTTCATGCTTCAACAGCACTCTACCGTGATTGTAGATCGAAGTTTTGGGGACGACACGAAATCATTGACTTTTAAGTAATGATAAATATCTGCGTCATAATTGCATAAAGCCTATCACTGATCAACTCACTTGCAGGCATACAGATATTAATCAGTCTTGATGTGCAACCTCCGCATCACTGAGAGCACTAGCCACTTCATAACATTCATACTTTAATATGCGTGCATGTTTCAATAGACGTATACAATTAAACTTTCGTAGGTATTATTATTCTGCGGCTACACAACAAGTAAGCATTTGAAATTGATTGTTTACTGATATTTTACAGACAAAAAATCTCTCTTAAGATTCTTCTATTGTAGACATATATGTTATTATGCATATGGATAGACTACTCCACTGAAAGAAATGAAAGGGGACAAGATAATTCGGTAGAAAGTTTTTGGTGTAAACCATACAGGAAGCATGTTTCCTTCTTGTTCTTTCTTATAGACAATTAATATACCGTAACTTTCTTTAAATTGCTGTTAATTTTGTGACATAGGAGTCAGATACTGCTCTTCTGCACCCTGGACATCATCAGCCAAATGTTCAAATTAAACGGCAGTGTTTCCAGACCTACATTATAAACGCAACTGTATCAAGAATAAGATTGAACATTTTTCTTCCATAACTTTGAGTAGTCACTTTATTCAACTCTAGGATAACATGCATCACCCTTAATTTTTCAACTTAACAGAATTAATTTGCTATATTGTTCTTAATCACTTAACATGTGGCAATTCACATTTTAGTATGGAAAGAGTCTAGAATCTCTGTACTATCATCTCATCTTTATAATATATCCAGATTTTCTGTTGTTTAATTACTGGATCACTACACTGCAATGAAAATGTTCTCGACTTTCTCTTGTTTTATTGTAGTTTTTGCAGTGAATGAGTTCAGTGTAGACTTTGTTTTCTTACTTTCATCAAAGTAAGTATTTTGTGCACACAATTGGCTACATAATTCTTACAATTAGACACAATGATTAAATTTTGGCTTTTCTTGGAACCACAAGACAGTTTCCTAGTACAATAAGTAACTTCTCATCATCTTCCATTCATAAGAAATTAATTACGGGAACTTGAAGCCTGTATTATCTTTAAATTTTCTGCTGCGACCCTACTTAAAATAATTCAACCTAAATGCATTACAGCTAACAAATAAACATATTAGAGATCTTGTACCCTTAATTAAGATCTTAGTTATATTCCTAATATTGTAAACCTATAATACCTCCCTCACTTTCCCCCATTCAATAGTCAACCCCATAAATCCTAACTTAATAAATCAATTAGATTAATCATGAAATCCAACACACACGGAAGTTTCCATTAACCCACACGATTGCAGGATCTCCTTTAAAGCCAAAAATCATTTTCTATATATATATATAATCACTGCTGATCTCCACTGCTTCATGAGAAAACTCAAAGATTCAAAAGCATCTGCAATCCATCAGCAAAATGAAAATGGCTAAATCTTTTCTCTTTTGCTTGATCTTAGCAGAAGCTTTTCTGGTTGTAGCCATCGCTGCTACCCAAAATATTCAGCCTACTCTCCACTCTGAACCGGCATCCAGTGCATCAATCAGTCGCGATTTATACAAAGCCGCAGCACTTTCAACAAGAAAACTTGGTCAGCATCAATCTGCAGTAAATGTTTGCCCATCCAAAGCACCCCAAGCAACTTTCAATGAAGAAAACAATGTAGACAAGTTGCTTGGGCAAGTGCAGGAGATCCATCTCAATAAGGATCACCATTCCATTGACAAATCAGTTGCTGGAGGTGGTGTCATCCTTGGAGGACTAGGTATCATATTTTTGGTGGCAGTTGTCTGTTACATTGGGGTTACAAGAATACACAATGCTCATGATCACAGTCAAAATGCTGTTGAAAATTGCTAGTAATATTGTGTCTATGTACTTTTATTTGTACTGTGAAAGTAAATATGATGAAATAGATTTATGGATCTTCGGTTGTAATACTGCTGCAGGTCAAAACGAAGATTTTAGTTTTCATTAATGGTTACATTCTCCTTTATCCTTCTTTATGTATCATGTACAGAGAAATTGGGAATCAATTTCAAATAAAATATGCCCCCTAAAAACTAAATTTTCTCAATTTTATTTAAATTAAACCTAAAAGGTAATAGGATTGCCTAATATAAATAAAATTTTACGGGTATGTATAAACATAAACATGTAAGAGCAAGGTTGGTGTTGAAATGCTATAATTATACAATTAAATAGGATAAAATATTAAATATTACTTAAAAATAAGTAAACCCTATCAAAAATTGTTAAATATTTTTATAATTTTGCTTTTAAAATTAAACAAAATCTAACAATATTAAACTTACACTAACTACATTATACTGTTTCAGACTAATAATAATTGAACTTATTTATACTTTATATTAAATTTGTGTTGTCTTCAATTTAAATTTAGTGTAATTTAAAACTTTTTCTACGTAATTATTGTCTTTTAAAAACAAATTATTGAAATATTTTGTAAATTAGTTATCATTTAATTATTATTTAACGTATTTAAAATATTTTAAAACCAGTTTTATTTAATAGGATATTTTGGCATCAGTGTTCATTCAAAATTTTTTGGTCTCATATTGTAGCCATATCGACCCGGGCCATTTTTCTTCGTCTCTTCAATAAATCATAAAAATTCATAATGGGCTCCGGAGATTTGAAGGGCAGCCGATAAATTGATTTAAGACGGATGGTAATCTTGTTTACTGAGGATTTCGATAGTCTTAATTTAATTTTTTATTTATTTGAATCACGATTTAATTAAGTTATAATCCTTTAATTATTAGGAATTTTTTGTTTTCTTATGATAACGTATATTATTAGTATAAATTTGGGCTTTCCTTTATTACATCAACAATAATTACAATTATATATATATATATATATATATATATATATATATATTTTTTTTTTATTTTTTTTAATATAAATCGATCTCGTTTTTATGCAGTGTATTTCAATTTCCTGCTAAACAAGTCTCCTTGCGTTGACGCGTAATAACTAGAATCAATGAGAGAACCGCTTTAAAGCTCAACTCTCTCACACCTTGCTTTTTACCAAAACCGGAACACTCTTTTATCAACTTTATACCTGATATTAATCGAGGTAATTACCAAAACAAAAATTAGAAAAAGCATGGCGACGGACAAGTCTGTGATGGCGGTGATCAGAGCGGCTCGGCCTACGTTTAGAAACGACTGCGATAAAATAGCATTCGTAGTCCACGCGTGTTTCCTGGCATCTGGACACGTGTTAAACGCTACCGGTCTTTCTGCCGAGACCAGATTCTCTTCCACCTCTACCGGTAATCGATTACTTTTACGTATCTAGATGAAATAGTTTAATTATTTGATTTCTTAATTTTTTACTGAATATTGCCTACGTTTTGTTTGCGTAGACGAAGTAGGAATAGATCACTGGAACGAAATAGAGGATAGTTACACGTTCGTATATATAAACCCTGAGAAGGATTCGAAGAAAGTGTTGGTGAAGTGTCTCCTTATGAAGGATAAATTGCTGGTTTCGGCACTAGCGGACGGCGCTTCGGAGCCCGTACATCTCGAAATTAAGTATTGTTTGGTCTCCCTTTTAGATGCAACTAGTCTAATGGTATTTAATTTTGTAATCTTTTTCATTGTTAATATTTTTGGTGTTTGTGATAGGATTGGGGACTATGCTGTGTCAAACGGAGGCAATTACTCAGATCAGTTTAAGAATCTGGATAAACTAGTTCGAAGTATTAATACGGAGATTATTTTGAAATTATATGGCTCCTCCAAACCAGCCAGGTAATTTAGCCAGTGCTTGGAGTATCTGTTTATGTCGTCGTTGTTGTTGTAGCTAAAATTGAAGAAGGAAAAACTAACTGCTATTAAGGAACAGACAAGAATGATATTGTCAATAGTTTTCTTTTTTCATTGCTTGTGTGAATGATGAATTTATTTTCTTGTTCTTTGATTCCTTGAGAAGAAAAAAACGGGGGTAGCTGGCCTGGCATAATTGACTCAAAAAAAAAAAAATTTTTTTTTGCTGACTGTTGAACTTAATATTGAACAACTGTTATTGCCATTCCAGGCTTTTAGTACATGTTGCACATTCCCTCCATGCTTGTTTTCTTCTCAATTCTGTTTCGTTGCCATTATGAAATTAATGCACGAAACAAAGTTCTAGAATCTGAGATACTCTAGAGTGGTTGGAGGTTAAAAATATGTTTATTCTTTTTCCTCTATCAAATTAACATTTGAATGTAGCATCATTGCCCAAGCTTAAACCACACTTAATTTAAAAGAGAAATTTTTTGTGTGTGTGGTTGAAGCTGTTATGCAGTTTTGTCTAAGTTGAAACACGTCTAGAGATGCATAAAAGGAATGATATCCTTTGATTTAGTTTTTCACATAATTTATCTTGTGCGTTGCAGCTCAGAACGAGGTGGAGGATCAAGACACAATGTAAATGAACGTGATTTTGAATTTTTCGATCCTCGGGGCCCTCAACCCTTTCCTGCAGGGTATATCTTCTCTTTTTGGGTTTAATCTTAAATGCCACGAATAACTGCATAGCTCTTTTTTCTGAGCTCACTGATCAATTGCAATCCATGTATCTTCACTGGACTGCAACTATTATTTTTCTAATTTTAGACGTGGACTCTTAAGTGCATTCTTTGCAAGTGGTACAGACTCATGATATGATTTATTCAATAATTTCTTCAATTATTATAATGACTCTGTTTTCCATGTAAGTGAAACTATTATGGTAATTGACAATAGATTGGAATAAAGTAGTCTCTGAGTTCTATTGATGGCATTTTGGACATTGTATAAAAGTTATTATAACAGCTAGGTACCTGAGCAGTACACTGATCATCTTGCATCTTATGTTTTACAAGATCAATGGTACCATTTGATACAACAATGCCTTACTCTCTATAGAACACAATGATATTCCATATATTATTAGAATTGGGTAGTGATAGTCTGTTTACCACATCTTTTTGTTTCTTTTCTTTCAAGGGATGGTGCTTTTTTGCCTGGCTGTAAATTTTTCATGGCATTTCAGAGGGGCAGACAAACTAATGATCCCTAGCACAATTACCAAATGCTAACTGTGCACAAGACTAACCTTGATAAATATAAGTTCTGTTGTTTAGCTTGCAAAGGAAAAGATCAAGTTCCTTGCCTGTCACTTAAATTACAAGAAGTTTTTTTTCACCTTACTTGATTTCCATATTATTCTTTGTTCTATTATTCATTGTTTTTTTACTTGGCTATTTTATCCTTCAACCACCCATCATGTAGGCTCCAGCAGGCCTAACTTTATGCTCTATGGCTTGCTTTGTAGAATGCCTGTTCCTCCTATTAATCCAAATAGTGGTAGCGATATTGTGCCTGGTGCTGGTGGTGGAATGTATCCTAGAAGGTTTGTTACCATCCCAAATCATTGATTATTTGTCATTGCTACGTCATTGTAATTGTAACATGTATATATCTATTTTAACTGTCTTTCAGGGGCGGCTTCCATGGTGATGGGAGTATGCTAATAGGTTTGTAGGACCTGCCTTTTTTTTTTTTTTTTTTTTTTTTTTAAATGGTACTTTGCAGTATTATATTTAAATTAAAAATTAAGAATGTCTTTTTAACATTAGTATTGAAATAAATGTGTTGGGTAGTATTTTTGGACTGGAAAGATTGGGAAAACACAAGTTTAAAAAAAAAAATGGAAATAATATTTCAGATTCATAAAATTATTTATAAAAATGCCTTAATAAACAAAATTAAAAACTTTTATTTCTAAAATCATAAAATAAATATAAAAATATGATAATTAAAATTTTGTGAAATTATAATAATAAATTTAACATATGATTAAAAAAATAAATAATTATGTTTTACGTTAATTTGAGTGGTAATACAAAGCCTTCAAATTAAGCCACTTATAATTTTTAAAAAAATATAAATTGAATATAAATTTTTGATATGAGATATTTACATTTAAATTATAATATTAAAATTTTAAAAAAAATCATGTAGTATTAATATAATTATGATTATTTTATAAGAATTCATTTTAAAAAAAATGACTTGATTGATTATAAGGAGCTGTTATTCCATTTATGGCCTGCAATTACTAGTTACTAATTGTCTTATAAATAATTACTAAGACAATTATGGATTTAGGGGCGGCTCTGCTGGGCTCAAAAAAAAATAATTACTAATAAAATTGTATATAAAAATTTCATTCAAATCCTTAAAAATATGTTAAATTATTAGAATGAAATAACTAAAAATATAGATCTAATTACCTTAATAAAAATCTTTTGTGACCACTTTAATAAAAAATTGTCATTAATTACCATGTTTAAATACTCTTTTTAAATTAATTCAATTCACAAAATTTGTATTTTTTTATCTCTATAAATAAAAATTATCCATATTTTTAATTTAAAGATATGACTAAAAGGCTAATTGATATCCTCTTTTTATTATTTTTAACTATTTTAAACTTTATTTAAACAGAAAAAATTCAAAAAAAAATATTAATTTAATTGATAATTAAATTTGCTTATGTTGACAACAATAACACAGTATATATTTTCAAAAAATTTTGAATTTATTAAAATAATAATAGAGAGAATTTCTTGTAAATTATTCAATTGTGTACATTATTCAAGAAGTTTTTGAGAGCAATAATTCAAAGGTAGTGATAGATCAAATTTATATTTTAAAATATCACATAACACAATATTAATATATACGCGTCTGTTTATTTTATTCTTGCTGTACGTATATGTACAGTTATTATACGTTTTAATGAAAAATATTTGTTATATCAAATAATTAAGAAGTATTTTTATGAAAAAAATTTTATCACGTAATTAGAGCCTTTAAAATGAAGTTGAAAGAAATTTTTAGGTAAGTTCATGCAACCAATATAATAATAATGTGATGTAAAATTTAATTATTTTATGTTTTATTAATTTATTATATGTTATTTTCGTTAATTTTTTCAGCTAGTTTGTTTAATAATGTGTATTATTTTAAATTTTGACGAATTATTTACACTTGATCAAATCATTGAATAAATAAATAGTATTTATGTTAATAAATTAAATGGATTAAGTTAGGCCATCAATATAGTTACTCGCATATTAAATAAATAATTATATTATATGTAAAATTTAAAAGATTATTTGTTTTGATTTTATGCATATTAACCCACTAAATACATTTAATATGCTATTATTTAGAGTTTAATAAAATACATATCTTAATTTATTTTTTCTATTAAATTTGAAGTCTCCTCCAAATCTTTAATAATATCCATACGCTAAAAAAAAGATAATAGAGATAATAATGAATAGTTAGAGACTAACTTTAGTTTATAAAATTATTTTATAATTTTTTTTTAAATTAAATTCATATGTTTACGTATATGTACTTTTAGTTTATATAAAAAAAATTGAAAACCAAAAATAACCTTTTTTTTTTCTTTCTTTTCTCTTTTTTTTTTTTTCAAAAACAAAGCCAAAAGTAAATTGATTTCAATCTCCCACAAATCTCCCACGTATACAAATGTAAACCATTAAAAAATTAAATTTAAAATTAAATTTAAATCTATTTAATACAAATAAAAATTAAGTATTAACCATTAAACAAAAACAAATCAATTGAAAACACTTATAAATATTTCATTGGCCAAATTTATTCGTTATTATTTAATAACAACAATAATTATATTATAATATATTATAATAATATATAAGTTATTTAATTAAATAATATATATATATATTCTAAATATTTTTATTGGCCATTAGATCAAAAACAATAATTAGGAACATATATGATGATGATATTTGACAAACTACAATAATGTCATGTGTCATCTAAATATTTATTTAATATTAAATAATAATTATTTAATATTTAATAAATAAATATTTTATTTATTAATAAATGAATAAGTAGCCTTATATGTAATAAATAAATAATTTTATTTATTACTTGATATATCAAAATATATCTTTTCAAGTCTTTATTAATATCATTATTTTTTTTGAACCAACGAGTGCTAGCTCGTTATTATCGAAAAATTATATTATTTATTATAAAGAATAAAAATTGCCTACCGATCACCTTATCAGTGCAATATCATTTCGTCAATACGAAATACCATTAAATAATTTAATGACATTAGTTTTGCCCATCATCAACTACTAGTTATTGTGTGTGATCCCCTGAGTTCACCATGAACTAGACATGAGTAAATACGAACACATTCATATCATTTCGGTATAACTTTTTATAATCGAAATTCTCAATAATCATGAGTGATATCTAGTAAGATATCATGCCCCCTAGAACACAGAGAATGAAATTCAGATAAACTTATATAGTCGTACTTACATGTAATAAGGTTCTTCTACTGTCGACTTCTAATTAAGTGCAAGTCATGGTTTAGTTAAACCCCTAACTCAATCATAGGATCAGAATTTTAATCATAAACGGGATTCACGAATTCAAATTTTTTTTTTTTTTTAAATTCGTATACTCTAACCAAAGATTTAATTTCCGTAAATGACAATTATACCTAAGATTTCAAGCTCAAATATCTTAATAAGTAGATTCCAT
>JAWDEX010000005.1:2769910-2817376 GCA_035221805.1 Trichilia hirta | reverse complement strand
GAATTGGTAATTTTTATCTACATACCATTTGACTTGGGGTCAATAATTTTTATCTACAGAGCATTTGCCTCGGGTCGGTAATTTTTATCTACACACCATTCTACTCGGAGTCGGTAATTTTTATCTACACACCATTCTACTCGAAATCGGAAATTTTTATCTATACACCATTAAACTCGGGATCGATAATTTTTATCTACACACCATTCGACTCGAGCTCGGTAATTTTTATCTACCAGCTATTCTACAAATCAATTGACCTTGTACATTCGACCCAAAATTCGACAGCACTCCAATAAAAAGTGGGATCGATAAAAGTTTGTCTACCTACTGTTCGACATCACCACAGTAAAAGTGGCGTCATGAAAGTAACTATCAATGTGCTTGCACGTGGCTGCGCTACACATTATAAGGAGGTGTCGCACTTAAGTCAGGCTTTTTCGAGAAACAGCAAATCAAAATCGAAATAGTTGCATTTAATGAAGACCGTTGATTGCTAGAAGCACGATGGTTCTCGAATCAGAATTCTAAATTGCCTCAGCAAAAATAAAGTCATTCAAATTTTTACTCTCGCTTTGCAACAGCAGAAATTTGGGAGACTTATGTTAATGACATTTATCGATCCGAGATCTGTTCCAACTGAAGTTTTTCGACCCCAGCTGTTAATGACTTTTATCGATGCGAGACCTGTTCAATTGAAAATTTTTCGGCCATACACGGGTCAGGCACTCACCCCTTTGGGATACGTGTCTGCAGATCACACAGCACCTGTCCTGAATCAATTAAGATCATATATAGGGACCACACTGCAGTGGTACCAAGTACAGGATAAAATTCCGACTACACCAGACTTTTACACCTGAATGCACTCCAAAAAATTTGAATCTAAGACTAGCACAAATATTTTTCAAAATAGAACTACTCGACTACACCAGTGAGTGCATTAACATATATATTTAATACTAAATAATTAATAACTTTTTCTTAGAGACTCTTTTTAAAAAGCTATATTAAACACACATAAATTACATGTAGATGTAATCACTATATCTAAAATGAAAAAGGAAAAAATATTGCTAACGTTTTAATTTGACTGAAATATAAATATAAATTATACATTTGTTTTTTATTTAAACTTACGGATATAAGTATTAAATTATTTGTTTATATATATTAACCATTATATAACTTGTAGTAAAACTTCGAGCATTACGTATTTTTTACTATATACTTCCAGTATATTAGTTAATTGTAATAATAATATTAATTCGAATCTAATTTTTTATTGTTTATATTAATTTAAAATAATAAAAATTTCTTACGTAGATAATACATACATACTAAATCTAAGTTGGATTTTTTAGATATACAATTTTGGATAAATTCAAATCAAACTAAACAAAACATAACTTACAATAACAATATTTTTTTTTTTAAGTTTAAGATGAGGGTATTTTCAAAAACAAACTTATAATTTTATATTTTTTTCATTTTAATTTATATTAAGAAATATAACTTAATATATAAGTTAATAAAATAAACATGTTTGAATATCTTCTATCAAAAAATAAACAGGATCTAATTATAAAGATAATTAATGCTGATATATTAAGAAGTCAAAAAAAAGTGTATGATACGAAATTATTCAATAATAAAGTTGGAAGCAATATTAAACAAAATCAAAAAAATATACAAATATAAATTGATATTTCATCTTTGACCCATTTGTTTGTTTGTTTTTCTTGAAATTTCTTGCCCCAGTGGCATTACTGGTTCAAATTCCACTGTGATCTAAATTTTTAACCTCTATTATTTCTTATTGTATTGCAAATCGAATTTCATTTAATACTTTTTTATCACATAAATTCAATAAAAAATAGTATTTAATTGTTAGCCTTCTAGAGATCCAAACACAAAAGGTGAGTTCAAACCTTAATTATCTCTCACAAAATTATTTTAGCAATATAAACTTAAATTTCAAAGAGACATCTGATCTATCATCTTACTAATTAAAAAAAAATTATGTATGAATAATTCAATTACGAGTAATACTAAAAATTTTGACTATCTCTCAATATTAATATCTTAAATGATATGGCAACTACTTTTGTTGATAGCTGTATTATCTTACTTCAACAAGTAAATATTTTTAAAAAATATATATTATTCAAAAAATTTTGTCTCATTACTATTAACGAGTAAAATAATTTGACATTGTGAAATTAATTATTCTATTAGTTAAAATATTATTATTAAAATATAATTCAAAATCTTTAATATACCATTTAATTAAACTATAAAATAGTTCAGGTACTTTTTGTACAGAAATTTCCATTAGATTGCATTCATCTATATTCTAAACTACCAGTACCAGTAATTGCAGATTTGACTTCATTTAATAATTAAACAGTGTCTCCAACCATGTCAATTAGGCTGGAGGATACGACAATCTGATTCCACCTTTGGGAATCATAATTCAGTTGAGAATTTTCTTTCCAATTAATTATATTAAATATTTGGCAATTTAGCTTTCATTAACTTAATGGCACAGGATAAGAAATTATTCCTGGTTCAAGTCAACTGCAAACCTCATAATATTTCAGTGGTTGTGATTAAATATAGCTCTACTTTTTTATGGTGCTTAGAGCACTCTCTCCGTTGCTTCATTGTCTAAACTTACCAAAAAAAGATAAAACGACAAAGTACTTGGAAATATAATATATATTTTTGCCCAAAAAAAAACATATTTCTAATGCATATTATCTTAATTTAAAGAACTTTTTGGTAAAGATCAGATGAGTGGCCATTAATTTTTATCTTCAAGACTCAACAATTGAAGCAAGCGTTGGTGGGTGTTATGATGGTAAACTGAAACTAATTTTATATTCAATGAATCATGTGATAAACATTTCTTAGTTTATATCTTTTTTTTGTTCCTTTTTCTTTATATCTTCTTCCTTGCCATGATCTCTTCAATTAGATATCTGTCAAAATTCCAGCATTTCAATGAAATTTTGAACTGATAGAAGTCAAGGGCATATCTGAAATTGTGCCCACCTCAGTTTTCACGCAACGATCATCTTCCAATTTCACTATTTTTAATTATATTCTCAGAACAGGTCGGTGATCAAACCAAATTAAGCTTGTGTCCATCGGAAGGCCAAGTATATTATTACTGTTATATAATATTCTCAGCTCAGGTCATTCTCATTCCAGATAGCTGTAGCTAGCAGCAGTAACAAGATAAACATCAGCTTTAACTTTCAGAAATCATGCATGCATGTGCATAATTGCATGTGTGCATATGCTAATTCACACAAAAGAAAAAAGGAACTTGAACTAATTTGAAGTAGCAGCTTTTTCAGGAATATATTCTCAGCTTTGGTTCAGAAGCCAACCAAACAAGACTAATCAATACAGTCAGCGATAGGCAGTCAGCACACATGAACCACATGCTTCTCTTTCTCTTTGCAGTATTTCGTAGGAATATAGGGGTAGTTTCTTAGATTCTCCAGCTTTCGCATTGCACCAAATCTAACTAGGCAACGGTGCAAGTGTGCAACAAGCAGGCTGATTCAGCTAAAACAAGCATGTTGGAAAATGATAAGAAAAATAAAGTTTGTGTTATGAATACTAATCTTTTCTTGATCCGGTTCAAAACTATTCTTTTATATATTTTATTATGAAAATAAAATTTCAAAACCCCGAATGTACTCTACAGCATTTTAATCTCAACTTAATAATCTACCCGAGTGAGGAGGAGAGCATGAGAAACGCATCAATTATATGTTGAATATGAACAAATAACTGTAAGTTGATTGGAGAACACAAATTCATTTTCATGGTTTTTGATTGGTTCATATGAAAATGAAGGAAAATGTGATTCAAAATTTTCAGCCTTCTTCTTTGTTTTTTCCTCTTAAAAGTATTGAACGCAACAAATTAGTTCATGTTCTCTTTTCTTTTGAGTAATTAAAGATTTCATTCATATAATGTCAACTTTTATGGGGAACGAGAGCACGTCATAATACGCCTTTCATAAACCGAGAATCTATAATAATAATAATAATTATTATTATTATTATTATTGTTTGTTGTCGTTGTTGTTGTTGTTGAATTTTCTTGACACAATTTGGGTACTTTGAAAGTAATACCATCCGGTGGAGTTTACAGGATTAAAACCACCCGAGAACGAACACAATTCATTTAGAACTGGAAATTGTTTTGTATGGAACGAAAGATTTCTTTTGATTTAATTAAGAGATAGTTTCAATAACTATACTTAATTCCCAAACACACATATCTATAAACGTTATGAGATAAAATTGATCAAAGTTTAATATGAATCAGAAACTCAGACGCATCCGAAAAGGAAATCAATGATTCAAACTTTTGAAGTAATTGGTTTCCTAGTCAAAATATTAATTAATTATCTTCCTATTCTGAAGTTGATCTAGCATAAGCCATTACAATTAAAGATCAAAAATGCCCACTTTCCACAATGCACAACAGGAATTACAACGTGTCATTTCTTTTATAGATTTTGTCAATGAATCACCAAACTAGAATTCAATAGATTTCTTGCATTATCTATTCGCTATTACCTCCATTAAAGAATTCCACTATTATACTGCACGCAATCTCGAATGGATCTGTTGTGATTTTTTTTGAAGATGGGAGGCAAGGGAAGAAAACGACAGTTATTTCTTAATTAAATTTATAAAAGATGAAATTATAAATTATTTTTCGTTCAGATTATTAAAGATGATTCGTTTTTTGAATTAGTTATCAACTGTTGATACCTGATTATCACCAACTAAATTATCATATGCGAATTTTGTTGATTTGTCAAGGGTTTTACCGGGGATACTGATGGTCGCAATTAAATTGAGTCCAATTGATTCTGTCGTTAATGTCAACTTTGATAATTATGAAAAATGATTACTCCAACATACAGTAAATAAATAAATCATTAATCAAATGATATAAATCTTATACCATCTTCTTTCCTAAATAAACAAATGGAATTTTAATTTTTATATTCACATTCCTATAAAAAGCGACGTATTTGGATACCACTATCATAATATTAACTGATCACATGATTCACTGTGAAATATCATCCCACTCAAAATGTCTATCCCATAGCTAACCTAATTCCTACATATAGTGATAATCTAGACTAATCAATATAATAAGATAATGTCATAATAATAGATGTTGGTCATTCAGAATCTTGATTCTAGAGCCAGTATTATAATTACAACTTAGAAGCTAACCACCTCGAGATTAAAGATAACGAAATGTAAATTATAATAAATTCTGTTGATGGGTGCGAATGGGGAGTCATTCGTTTGGACGATATCATGATCAAATTAGGGAACGTCATCATTCTTCATACATTAACCTTCATGTCAACCAATACACCACAGGCAATCTTCCTTCGTTTTAATGATTAATGTTGTTGAACAGTTCTAAGAGGAGTTAACTGTAACCACATATCGCCGGTTCGGTTGAAAAGTAGACCAATCAGTCAAACTGGTATCCTTTTGATTGATGGGTCGAGGCCAAGGGCAACAAAAACATTCTCTTAGTAATATTGATTTGTTGGATGTTGACCTACTGGATGATTTTTGTACAGTGCTAATATTTCATTCGTACAAGTTAAATTAATATTATTATAATATTATCACACATTATATACTTTTATAAAAAAAAAAAAAAAAAATCACTATGAAAAAAAATTAAATTTCAAAAAATTAAACTGAAGTGCCATATCTTTTAATTTATGACATGAATCATGTAACAATAATACGATATTATATTGCATAAAATATTGTCTCTATTCTTATTATTTATCAAATACTATAGGTACTACTATTCTGCCTTCAAAATTAACTTAAACTATAACTATTATGATCCAGGTCTCAAATATTTATAATAAACAAAAAACATCTCCATTTGGTTGTGAAAAAAGAAAAAGAAAAAGAAAGTCCAAGCTGCCGAAGTTGGAACCATCAATGAAAAGATAAAGAACGCAGAAAACAGCAATAGTCAGCGCATCACCATCAATATCTTCTCAATCTTGAGCAGTATAGATGAGAGTATGATATCCGCTAAAGGATAAGGATACGAGTGGCGGAAATCTAATTGGTCAAACAGTCCACCAAACCCACTCAAGAATAAAGAAAAATCAAATTACTGGTGGAAGAGGGTTAATGAAAAATTAAATGAGTTGACAAATGGAATTGACAAGCTTATGGTGCTTCTGCGTATGATTTCTTTTGACTGTAACTTTAAGTACTGAATGCAACTGATTTGAAGAAGATATCCATACTTTATTTAGATAGAGGTGGTGAAAAACCTACCATAATTTGTGTGGAGCATATTTAGATAGAGGTGGTGAAAAACCTACCATCATTTGTGTGGAACAAACAGCATCTTGACGGGTGGGAGTGCTTCTGATGGTAGAATGAATCCTTAAAATGTTGATCACGAAGTTGGCAAATTTTAATCCGTAATATCGCACTATTCTCCCATTTCAGCTCTAGTGTGTTGTCAAATCAGCGTTGCACATGCACATATGCTCCTACCTAATAGTGAAAAAAGAAATGCATACGCATTTATTTGTAACCTTAAAATGTACGATTGGAGGTTGAAACAATTCCCCAAGAGATAATGGGAATGAATTCACCTGACATGAACATTTTGAGCATGATCAACAATAAATCAGCACGAAAGATGTCATCACTTAGGAAGTAAACACCTGATACTGAAAGATTTTTCTGAAATTTCCAAGTCTGTTTTCATTCCCGCCTTGAATAAAACTGGCGTAATCATATCACATTCGAAGCTTAGAGTTATTTAAGTCAATTACAAATTATAACAATCTTGTTCCAGTGTCATTTGTACTACTTAACATAAAAACAAACAGAATTCAGTAGGACTATCGCATAGCACGGCCTTGGAAAATACAGAGCACTACATTAATGTCAAACCCTCATCTAATAGTAAACAAATAAATTAAAGAAAGGAGGACTATAATCCATATAATATAGTTGCTTTTGCTTGTGTATCAATTTTCATAAACTTAAATATTTCGCAGGTAACATTATGCATTTAGGCTATAGGCCAACGTGAGAGTCATAATTTAGCCCAAGAACTATACATCTTAGTATATAATTAAGCATACGGAAACTAGACAGACAAACCATATGGGGAACTCTGATGATGTCATGCATCCCAGCAGACCTGCAGCAACTTAAAGCATCAAATGAATTCAGTTGTGCATTGTATCATCCGAATAAAATCAGGAAAATTAAGAAGTTTGATTACAGTATCCAAAATCAATAGAAGTGTAGCACATAAAAATATCCATCAAAGACCCATTGAAATAATTACTTCTGCACGTGATAAATATTGAGGTTTCATAACATCATCTGAACTTTGGAAGATTGAATTTCTGATGTTCTAATCTTCTAATGTATTTACTAACTTCAACATCTAATAAGGCATGAAAAACTGATACCCGAGGAAAGATCTCAGCAAGATAAGAACAATCATTTTCTTACTTTAATTGACCAACAATAAAATAAGAAAACCTAAGGATATAGACTACCAGCTGTAACATGAAATGATAAAAACCTAATTGCCAGTAACAAAGACTCTCAAAACCAACAGACTTAATATCTCTGAGATGATCGAGTCAAACTCTCCCAACAACATAAGCCACTAGATTACCAATATATACTTACAGACAATCCACAATTACCTAATTACCATGAACTTCTCTCTCTCTCTGGGTGCTACCCAATGTTCAAGAAGAAATGGAGGTTCAATTAACCACAATTAAGAGAACCCGGTTGATTTGCTTTCTAGAACCTTTATCGCAGTTCCATGTGATTGAAGAGACAAAACATCAGAAGTCATCTCTTGCACTCCATATCACAAACTTTCTTCGAAACCCCTGAATATCAAGTATGTTTTCTTTCCTAACACCAAAATATAGTTAGCACGGTTCAATATTGAATGAGTATGCTAATGTGTTGACATTAGATGTTTCTTGCAAAGATATACAAGCTAGAAGTTCATGTGTGTGAGTCCCAAATGGGTATCATGAAAACTAAGCCAAAATTCTGCAGCTTCATTGCGCATATCAAAATGTATTTCATTTTAGAGCCATAAACTACTCTGGAAGAACGCTGGATCTCTGATTTTTGTAATTTAACAAGTAATTCTTGTGGAGAATGATTTTTTTCTACTTCAGAACTCTCAAATGTGATTATGTAAGTGTGGAAGCCCGCAGTTGAAGGCAATTTCAATACCAAACTAACCAGAATAGTTTTTGCTGTTAGCCCATAGGCCACAAGTAAACAGAGGTGTAGATGGAAGGAGATAAACTGGTCCAGACTGAAATGAATTTGGTTCTGACTGGAGATCAACAAGTATATTTTATATTACCTATCAAGTTTACATTTTAATGCAACGGTCTAGAAGCATGAATCTTTCATTCGAGAGTCAAGTCCTTTAAGTAGATCATTCAATTAAAATATAAACACACTCATAAGATTCCCTTTCTTTTCTAATACGCACCAAACCAAACCAACTCATATTAACATCAGACTTTTGAACCCAATAGAACATCAATTAAGGTTCAAGTAAAGTATAATTAAATAAAATTTAACTCAGCGAACAAATGTGTACCTTTTCAATGTCTCCTTCAATGCTTTCCAATACAGACAAACCTATATACACAGTTTACATTCATTCACTTGATATGTTGTTGCGTGATCATCCGGCCCATAGCCGAGTCCATATTCCACAACAGATTGAATTTTGGCAAAGTAAAAAACATGAAGAAATCTCCCAAAAGTAGAAAGTACTAATGCAGAAATATAATGAAAGCCAGTTTATAAGGACTAGTATGAAATTGATAATTACACCTCCGAAAGCACGAAATCTCCAGTATACAAATTCATATGCATATACATCTTTAATCATCTTATTGTACCATAAGCAACAAATACATTATCAATCAACTAACTTTCAAGTAAAAGAAAAAAAAAATAGAGAAAACAAGTTACCACAATAGAAATGGTTCATTCTAATCTCTGTTTTGCATCCGAATCCACCACACTCAACCTCCTCCTATTCCCTCTCTTTCTCCATCGTTTAGTCTTTTCATCGAACCTATCGGTGTACGAAATCTCCTGCGAATAATCATTTTCTGAATTGTACGTATTTTCAACTCCACCAGTATCTTCTTCATTATCTAATTGACTGCCCTCCTCAATGACTCCATAAGGTTTCACACTGTGAACAACTCCTTTTGGAAAAAACCTAGCAGAAGGCAACCCTTCTGGAGTCTCAAACAACTGTGGTCCATCCCTTTCAGTCCAGAGGTCAAACCCTCCGGGTTTCTGAAACCGGTCTGCCAAGACTTTGACTTGTTCGTCCGCCCTGACCGAGAAAAGATTGGGTGCTTTTTCAACGACTTCCCATGGCCGTTCAAGCTCCGAAACTGCCGCCTTGAGCTCCGCTCTCTTTCGCATTTCGTATATTTGTCTCTCGCGGCAGAGTCGCGCCTTGAGTAGCTGTTTTGCTTTCTTAGCTTGCATTCGCTTCCACTGCCACTTGGAGACGCCACCCGGATAGGTGCGTGGCCCACCTCCCATTCGGATTATAGTTGATTTTTGGTGGTTCAGGGAGGGGTTCGAGAGTTTTATGTTGAGGAAGAGTGGAGTTGGAGACGATAATGATTGTGAGAAGGAGAGTTTTTGAGATGTGGCTGTCATAGAGAAAGACATTGGCAAGAGTAAAGACATACAGTTTTCGGCGAAGGGAAAGAATTCGATGAAGAAGAACCGCTGACGTTTGTGGCTACGGTGCGAGGTAATCCTGAATCGCATGGAAAATTGATGATCGACACAGAAACTTTCAAGATTAAATTTGTTTCTTCGTTCAGTCAACAGGCACCAGTGGTCTAGTGGTAGAATAGTACCCTGCCACGGTACAGACCCGGGTTCGATTCCCGGCTGGTGCAATTGTATTTCATTTTCTTTTTATAGTTTCATTTCTAATTCCCATCATGTTGCTGCTGTAATTTGCCCGTTGAAGCTGACCATCGCAATCACCACCATGTTGCCCCACTGAGTTTTGAGCTGGCAGACGGATCTCTAGTAAACAATTCTTGCAGAGTAATAAATCAGCAATCACAATCACAAACTCATAATAATTGAGAAGACAGTGACTGACAGAAACCTTCTTAATGAATTAAAACTCTGTTGTAAAACTCTTCACACCAATTTTTCTTAATAAATTATAACTCTGTGCTACCTTAATTAATAAGCATTCACGCATTTGTCTCATGATTCAACAGCACTCTACCGTGGTTGTAAATTGAAGTTTCGGAGACGATACGAACGGTCATTGACACTAAACAAATGATAATTATGTATGCATATATAATTGCATATAGGCTATCAAGCCTATCACCCAACGACTCACCTGCAGACATACAGATGCTCAACCTCATATCATAGATAGCGCCAAGTATTTAATGACATTCAAACTTTAATATGCATGCAAATTTCAATAGACGTGTGATTAAACTTTCGGAGGTATTACTCTGCGGCTACGCAAGAAGTAAGCATTAGAAATTCAGTGGCTACTGGTGGTTAACAGACAACAAATGTGTCTTAAGATTCTTCAATTGAAACCATATATGTTGTTATGGAATATGGATAGACAACTCCATTGAAAGAAATGAATGGAGTAGAAAAATTTGGTGTAAATCAAGCAGAAAGCATGTTTCCTTCTTGTTCTTTCTTATAGACAATTAATATTCCATGATTTTCTTTAAATTGTTGTTAATTTTGTGTAAATGCGGCTCTCCTGCACCCTGGACATCAGCAGCCAAATGTTTAAATTAAATTGCAGTGTTTCCACGCCTAAATTTTTGAGGAAACAGTATTAAGAATAAGATTTAACATTTTTCTTTCATGACTTTGGCCAGTCACCCACCCTATTCAACTCCGGGGAGTTTACAGGATTAATTTGCTAGATTATTCTTAATCGCTAAACATGTGGAAATTCACTTTTTCTATGGAAAGAGTTTAGAATCTCTGTGGTGACATATCATCCTTGCAATATAATACAGACTCTCTCTTCTTTAATTACTGAATCATTACACTGCAATGAAAATATTCTAGGCTTTCTTTTGTTTTATGATTGTCTTTCCAGTGAATATGTTAAGAGTAAGGATTGTACTTGTAATACTATTGTGTCTATATATTTTGGTGACAATACATGTCACCATTTTATTTGTACTTGTAAAGTCCATATGAAAAAATGGATTTATGAATCTTCAGTTGTAATACTTTTACTGCTGCAGGTCAAAATGAAGATTTTAGTTTTCATTAATGAGTACATTATTCTTTATCCTTCTTTTAAATTGATTTAAGGCAGAGTGCAATCTTGTTTACCTAAGATTTAGGTAGTCTTAATTTTAAGTTTTATTTAAATCATGATTTAATTAAGTTATAATTTTTTACTAATTAGGAATTATTGTTTCCTTAACATAACGTATATTATTAGTATAAATTTAGACTTTCCTTTATTCCATAAATCATAATTTTTTTAAAAAGAATTACTAATATATTACAACCAGATAATATTATCATATTTTGTTTCTTTAGGATAACTTATATTATTAGTATAAATTTGAGCAACTAGTTATTTCATACATTATAGTTTTTTTGGATTACTAGTATTATATTACAATCAAATGAAAGCTAATATTATATTATATTATATTATATTATATTATACCTGAGTCGTACAAACCATATAAAAGTAAAAGATGATATTACATGTATTGCAATCAAATAAAAGATTATGTAAGCTTGTATAAAAATATTCTTATAAAACAGATGATATTACATAATATGCAATATTATATGTAAGTTATGTAGCTCGTATGAAAGCGAAAGATGGTGTATATATATATATATATAAATATTACATCATATGTAAGTTGTATATTTTATATGAAAGCATTTCTCTATGACAGAGCAAACTCTCAGAACTGCTCAGGAGATAAAATGAATGCTTTATCTCATATGTAAGATGTACAATTCGTACGAAAGTAAAAGATAATATTACGTCATACGTAAGGTATACAATTCGCAGTAAAATAACTCTATACAACGAATTATATGCAAGTTATACAATTCACGTAAACTACATAAGACGAATGAAACTCTCACATCTATATGAAGGTACTTTTATAGGCCGGTCGAAGCTTTTGTGAGACAAAAATTTATATTTAGAGGTGGTAATTTAAATAAATAAATTAAATTTAACTCAATTTAAATATGACATAATTAATAAAATACAATATAATTATTATTTGTATCAAAAAATATAAATACCAATACAATATTATTATTATATAATTATTTATTTAGATATGATTATCTGTTTAGGCACGATTATCTTTTTAAATTTAAATATAAGAATCTGATTAGACAAAATTATTTGTTTCGACAAGATTATTTAAACACGATTACGACGCAACTATTTATTTAAGTCTATTTAAATTATAATAAAAAAATAAATTATAAAATTAATTAAATTATAAATAAATTTTATTATTAAAATAAATTTTATTTTATTATTTTAAAATTTATTAAAATATTAATATCCATTTAAGCATTATCCATTTAAACACAATTATCTATTTAAACATGATTATCTTTTTAAATACGATTATTCGATTAGACACGATTATTCATTTACGCACAATTATTCGATTAGATACAATTATCCGTTTAAGCACGATTATTCGATTAGACACGATTATCGATTTAGATACAATTATTTATTTAATTAATCGTGTCTTAAATAGATAAACGAATTTAAAGGATCAAACACGATACGATTATTATTTATTCGACACAAATACGAATTATTTATTATTTATTTTAAATTTTATAAATTTGATTTTATTTAATTGTTCGTATTTATGTCGAATGATCGTATCGTAATCTAAATTATAACACACACACACGCGCGTATATATAAGTGAAAGATAATATTTTATTATATGTAAGTCGTATAATTTATATGAAAATACTTTATGAAATAGATTAAATTCGGTAAATATTTAAGAAGCGAATATTTTTATAATATAAAATATTTCAGAGATAAAATACCTTGTAATATTAAAAAGTCTAGATTTTATCTATCTATCTATTTATTTATCTATCTATCTATAAAATGTGATAATATTAGGAGATGAAGAATATAAAATATTCGAAAAATAAAAGTTATTATAACATTAAGAAATGAAGATAAAGGTAATAATATTCGGAGATGAAAAATATGAAATATTCAGGATAAAAATATCTGGGAGACGAAGGGCTCCGTAATATTGACGTCAGCCGTTTTTTCAGTTGAATTCTTTATAGATGTATGCTGATCTCGTTTTCACGCACCGCATTCTAATTTCTTGCTAAACAAGACGCCTTGAATGTTGAGAATAAAGCAAGATTAAACCAGAGCTGCGATGGTGGAAAGCTACTGTTCTTTAACTGCAGAAAATCATGTGAGCAAAATTCCAACTCAGCAGAAGAAGACAAACAAGGAGATAACTCAACTTTACCTTTGAAAGTCAGTAAAGGACAAAGCACTTCTTCTGTCTTTAATACAAGAAATTTTACAGCCTTTCATGAACAATATGCTGACCTTTTGATGTTGTACACGTAGAGAACTTTTTACTCGTTCTAGACTTCTTTTGCAACTGTAATTAGTTAGAATTAGTGATTAATTAATCTTGCTTGAATAAGTGTACATATAAACTCATGTTATTGCCCTTGTAAAGCCTGGGAAAGAAATCACCTCGTCAGCTGACATCTTCATTCTCTCTTTCATTTATTAAGTTGGTATCAGAGCCATCGAAACTTCAGAGCTTAAAAATGGCCACCACCAGCGCTGGTTCAAGTGCAGATCAGGTAAATCCCAACCAAATGAAACTACAAACAAACAATGCGACATTTGTTTTTTCAGCACCTATTAAATTGACAAATGAAAACTTTCTTCTATGGAAATCACGAGCTCTTCCATCCATTCGAGTAAATGGTCTTGTAGGATTTATTGATGGCAGTGAGCAATCACCAAGGAAATGCAACACCATGGTTACTGAAACTCAAAAAACAACTTAAATCAACCCAAATTATGCAGCCTGGGAGAAACAGGATCAAACCCTTATGAGCTAGCTACTATCCTCACTTTTAGAGAGTATTCTGGCAACAACAATCCAATGTAAGTCATCCTTTGATGTCTGAAAAACTCTGGAAAGTCAGTTTTCTACGCAAACAGTAGCTAGATCTATATAGTTGAGATCTGAAATAACCAACACAAGGAAAGACAATGTTACCATGCTTGATTACTACAATAAAATCAAAAGATTGGTTGAGAGCCTAAGAGCTATAGGTAACAACATAAGCAACACAGAACTTACAATGTTTTTAATGGAAGGATTAGGGCCAGATTACTACCTTATAGTGGTAAATATCTCAGCTAATGCTGCCTAAATGACTGAGCAAGAAGTGTATGATGCACTTCTGAGTTTTGAAAGTAGATTGGAAAATTTTACCTCTCATATTAACTACGACTTCAATCCTGGAATTTCAGCCAAATATGCTCAAACCAGCAACCAAAAGAAACCATGGAATGACAATGAAAGATTTATGCATCAGAATCAAGGAGGATACAATGTGGCAAATCAGATGCTAACTGGAGCAAATTTCTATCAAGCCACACGTTCTGTGTATGAAAGAGGAAAAGGCAGAGGAAACAAGGCTAACAAGCCAAACTGCCAAATTTGCAACAAAATTGGACATACAGCAGCAAGTTGTTGGTATAGGTTTAATAGAAACTTTCAACCACAAACATCTGCAAATGAGAAAACAGGAAAGAAATGTGCATATATGATAGAGACTAGGAATTCAACTGAGTAAGAGTGGTTCCTGGACAGTGGTGCAACTAACCACATCACCAACAATCTCAATAATCTTAACTTGGTTGCTGAGTACTCTGGTGATGATAAGCTGTCAGTAGGTAATGGGGCAAAACTTACAATGTCTCATATAGCAAATGTAGAAATTATTCCTTGCTACACTCTTGTAATGTGATCTTTGCTCTTAAATTCAGTTCTTTATGTTCTTGAAATCACCAAAAACCTTATTCGTATATCAAAATTGTTGGAAGATAACAAAGTGACAATTATGTTTTGTGATAATCTCTATCTTATCAAGGGCAAAATGCAAGAAAGGTTTTGATGAGAGGAATGGCTGATGGAAGATTGTACAGGCTGAAGTTTCCAAAACTTGCTAAAGAATTTTCTCCACCCTTAGTCCCTGCGTCAAGTCTGTTATGTGTCAAAGAAATTTCAAGTGCCAAGGCACTAGAGTCAATGCTTTCTGTTTTAAAAGAGTCAAATAATCAAAGTTTGAGGGTTGATATATCTGGCATAGGAGACTAGGGCATCCCAATGTAAAAGCCCTCAAACATACTCTTTCATCTTGTAAAGTTATCTTAAGAATGAAAAATCTGACCTGAATTTCTGCAATGCTTGTCAACTTGGCAAAGTTCATAAACTTAACATTAAATCAAGTGAAATAAAAACCACTAAACCACTTGAATTAATTCGTTCTAACTTACAGGGACCAGCCCCTGTCACTTCAAACCAAGGCCACAGATATTACATTATCTTTATGGATGATTTTTCAAACTTTGCTTGGTTTTTTCCTTTAACCAAAAAGTCTGTTGCTTTGTCTATTTTTGATGTGTTTAAAAGGAAAATTGAAAAATCAGTAAACTTAAAAATAAAGTCTTTTCAATGTGATATAGGTGGAGAGTATAGAAGCTTTGAACCTTTTACTGAAAAGTGAGGGAGTGAAGTTGAGATATTCCTGCCCATACGCAAGCCATCAAAATGGGAAAACTGAAAGAAATAACTGGTATCTGGTAGAAGCTGGTTTGTCCCTCTTTGCTCAGGCAAAAATGCCACTACAATTCCGGGTAGAAGCTTTCAGCTATGCCATCTATCTTATCAACAGAGGTTGTACACCAACTCTCAATAACAAAACACCCTTTGAATGCATTTCTAACATCAAACCAGATCTTTCTTTAGTTAAAGATTTCGGCTGTTAATGTTTTCCATACCTATAACCATAAAACAAGCATAAGTCCAACTTTCATTCTTCCAAATGTGTCCTGCTAGGTTTAAGTTCTTTGTGTAAGGGTTTCTTGTGCTTCCATCAATGAAAAATTTGCATATCGAGACATGTAATCTTCAATGAGTTTAACTGTCCTTTTGAAAGTGACAAACTTTCTGAATAATTACTCAAAAATTGAGCCAAAGAAAGATAGTTTTATAGATCAGTTCATATCCTTGACTTTTTTTCTACAAATGATGTCTTATGACAGCTCAACAAATCATCAATCCTCTTCAGCGAGCTCGGCAGAAAATCACTTCCAAGATCAACTTGATAATGCACGAGATTATCATCAGAACATGAATGAAAGCAATATCTCTGAACCAAATCAAACACACCAACTACTTCAGGAATAAGAGATCAAACAATCCTAGAAATCACTTTCAAGATCACTCCATCTAATGATTATAAGGCCAAGGCTATAATCTTTAAGCCAAAAACTACACCACAAGCTCTATCAGTACACTCCCAGCAAGTATAGAAGAAGCATTGCAAAATGATCAATGAAAACAAGCAATGCAAGAGGAATTCGCTGCTTTGCAAAGAAATGATACGTGGTCTCTGGCTCCTTACAATGATAGTTTCAAGTTTATAGGAAATAAATGAGTGAATAGGATAAAGCAAAACCTAGATGGAAGCATAGCAAGATATAAAACCAGATGGTGGCCAAAGGTTTCCATCAAATACCAGGAGTAGATTTTGATGAAACCTTCAATCCAGTAATCAAAGCAACAACAATTAGGATTATCTTAATCATAGCTGTAACAAAGAACTGGCAGTTAAGGCAAATTAATGTCAACAATGCCTTCTTGAATGGCACATTGACAGAGACTATCTACATGTAGCAACCAAAAGGATTTATAGACAAATCTAAACCACGGCATGTATGCAGACTAAAGAAGGCTATCTATGGGTTAAAACAAGCACCAAGAGCTTTGTTTGAAAAATTAAAATAGCTATAGAGTAATGGGATTTTAGAAATTCAAAATCAGACTTCTCCTTATTCATCAAAAGAGTCGAAGACAATATTGTACTGTTAATTATCTATATAGATGATATAATAATAACAGGAAACAATACTCTGCTAATTGAGGAAATTGTAAGAAGACTAAATAATTCTTTTGCTTTGAAAGATCTGGGCCAATTGAGCATGGTTCTAGGGACAGAAGTTAAAAGAACAGCAGAATCCTTATTTCTGTCTCAAGGAAAAATACATTAGTGATTTACATAAAAGAGTTGGAATGGAGAATCGCAAAGTGTGAACACAAATCTCTGTCCAACAACTAAGCTCAGCAAACCCTCAAACTCAAAATTTGTAGATGAAACTCTCTGCAGAAGCATAATTGGAAGTCTTCAGTATGCAACCATCACAAGGCCAAACATTTGCTTCTCTGTTAACAGATTGAGTCAATTCAAGGCTTCACCAAAGAAAGATCACTGAAATGCATGTAAAAGAGACCTGAGATATCTGAAAGAAACTATATCTTATGGATTGGAAATCAACAAAGCCTCAGAATTAGATTTGATAGTCTTTTCAAATGCAAATTAGGGGAATGATGTAAATGATAGAAAATAGTTAGTGGTATGAGCATCTATTATGGTGATAATCTAATTTCTTAGTGCTCAAAGAAACAGCAAGTGGTTTCAAGATCAAGTGCTGAATCAGAGTATGGGGCCTTAGCATTAGCATGCACAGAACTATCTTAGATTAATTCAGTTTTGAATGAAATCGGTCGTCCTCAAACAAGAAAACCCATGATATGGACAGATAGCATGAGTGGAGCAGCCATTGCCTCCAATCCAGTTTTGTTCTCCAGAACCAAACACATCGAAATTTATTTACCTTTCATTAGAGATAAAGTTGCAGCAGATGAGATTGAAATAAGATATGTCCCAAGTAATGATCAAGTTGCAGACTCCTTCACAAAATCTCTTCCTTACATTAAGCTTGTAAAATTCAGGAACAAGCTAAAAAGTCTTTCAAGGACCTTTAGCTTGAGGGAGAATGTTGAGAATAAAGCAAGATCAAACCAGAACTGTAAAGGTGGAAAGCTACTATTCTTTAGCTGCAGAAAATTATTTGAGGAGAATTCCAGTACAACAGAAGAAGACAAATCAAGAGAACTCGACTTTATCTCTGAAAGTCAATAAAGGACAAAGCATTTCTTCTGTCCTTAATACAGGAAACTTTATGACCTTTGATGAACTATATACTGACATTTAGATGTTGTACACGTAGAGAATTTTTTACTCATTCTAAATTTTTTTTGCAACTGTTATTAGTTAGAATTAGTGATTAATTAGTCTTGCTTACACAAGTGTATATAAACTCATGTAATTGACCTTGTATAGCCAGGAAAGAAATCAACTCAGCAGCCGACATCTTCCTTCTCTCTTTCATTTCTTAAGTTTGAGTTGCCACGTCAGAACTAGATTCAAAAAGCGAACCGCTCCCTCCTTGCCCTCTCCATGCACCTTGCTTTTTCCCAAAACCAGTACACTCTTCTCCTCGACTTCACTACTGATATTAATCAAAACTATCATATAAACAGAATACAGAAAAAATATGGCGACGGAAAAGTCTGTTATGGCGGTGACCAGAGCGGCTCGGCTGACGTTCAGAAACGACCGCCATAAATTAGACTTCATAGTTCACGCGTGTTTCCTGGCATCGGGACACGTGTTAAACGTTACAGGTCCTTCCCTTGAGACTGCCTTCTCATCTACCTCTACTGGTAATCGATTACTTTTCTGTACCTCGATGAAATAGTTTAATTATTTGATTTCTTAATTTTTTACTGAATATACCTGCGTTTTATTTGCGTAGTCGAAGTAGGAATAGATCACTGGAATGAATTAGAGGATAGTTACACGTTCGTATATATAAACTCTGAGAAGGATTCGAAGAAACTGTTGGTGAAGTGTATAGATGAAGGATACATTGCTGGTTTCGGTACTAGCAGACGGCGCTCCGGAGCCCGTACATCTCGAAATTAAGTACGGTTTGGTCTTCCTTTTAGATGCAACTAGGCTAAAAGTATTTAATTTTGTAATATTTTTTATTGTTAATGTTTTGGTATTTGTGATAGGATTGGGGAGTATAGTGGGGCAGAAGGAGGCAATTACTCGGATCAGTTTAAGAATCTGGATAAGCTAGTTCAAAGTATTAATACGGAAATTATTTCAAAATTATACGGTGTCCCCAAACCAACAATTTAGCTAGTGTTTGGAGTGTCTATTTATGTCGTCGTTGTTGTAGCCAAAATTGACAAGAATGATATCGTCAAGAGTTTTCTTTTTCATTGATTGTGTGAATCATGAATTTATTTTCTTGTTCTTTTTTTCATTGAGAAGAAAAATGTTGGGGTAGCTGGCCTGGCATAATTGACCATACAAAAAGATTTTTTGTTGGTGACTGTTGAACTTAATATCTAACAACTATTATTTGCATTCGAGGCTTTTTATATATGTTGCACAATCCCTCCGTACTTGTTTTCTTCTGTTTCATTGCCATTATGAAATTAATACATGAAACAAAGTTTTAGAATCTTTGACACTCCAGAGTGGTCGGAGGAGAAAAATATGTTTATTCCTTTCCCTCCGTCAAATTAACATTTAAATGTAGCACTATTGTCCAAGCTTCACATACATTTAATTTTGCAAAGAGTAATTTCTTTTTTTCGTGTGTGATTGAAGCTGTTATGCTGTTTTGTCTAAATTTGAACACACCTAGAGATGCATAACAAGAATGATATCATTTTCCGGATAATTTATCTTGTGCTGTGTAGCTCAGAAAGAGGTGAAGAATCAAAACACAAGGTAAATGAACCTAATTTTGAATTCTCGATCCTCGGGGCCCTCAACCTTTTTCTTCAGGGTAAATCTTCTCTTTTGTTTTTGTTTTATTTTTATCCCATTTTGGGTTTAATCTTAAATGCCATAAAAATAACTGGATAGCTCATTTTTCTGTGCGCACTGAACAATTGCAATCCACGTATCTTCACCGGACTGGAGCTATTGTTTTTCTCGTTTTAGACATGTGGACTCTGACGTACATTGCAAGTGCTGCAGATTCATTATATGATTTTTTCAATAATTTCATATGAGGACTCTGTTATCCATGCGAGTGAAACTATTATTGTAATTGATAATAGATTGGCACGGTATAAATTAGTCTCTGAGTTCTGTTTATGGCATCCAGGATGCTGTATAAAATTATAGCAGTTAGGCACTTGAGCAGTACTCTGATTATCTTGCATCTTATGTTTTACGAGATCAATGGTACTATGTGGTACAACAATGCCTTACTCTCTATAGAACCCAGTGATATTTTATATATTATTAGAATTGGGTAGTGATAGTATGTTTATGGCATCTTTTTGTTTCTTTTCTTTCAATAGATGATGCTTTTTTGCCTGGCAGTAAATTTTTCATGACATTTCAGAGGTGGAGCCAAACTAATGATCGCTAGCACTAGCACTAGTACCAAATGCTAACTGTACGCGAGACTAAATCTTGATAAATGTAAGTTCTGTTGTTTAGCTTGTAAAGAGGAAGATCAAATTCCTTGGCCTGTGACATAAATTACAGCAAGTTTATTTTCACCTTACTTGATTGATTTCCATTTTATTCTTTGTCCTATTATTCATTGTATTTTATCCTTCAGCCGCCAATAGCATAGGCTTCTCCCAAGGCCAACTTTATGCTCTATGGTTTGCTTTGTAGAATGCCCATTCCCCCCATCAATCCAAATCATGGTAGCAACATTGTGCCTGGTTCCGGTGGCGGAACCCTAGTCTTGGATTTTTTGTCGTTGCTATGTCATTGTAATATCTTTCAAGGGTGGCTTTGGTGGAGATGGGAGCATGCTAATAGGTTTGTAAGACCTGCCATGTTATTTCTAAATTGTTTGAAATAAGTTGATCACATCTACTTACTGGCTTTTATCATGTGGATGTAGGACCTAACAGTCCTTGGTTTGGTGGTGATGGAGAGCCGGGTTTCCCTGGAGCAGACCCATGAGCTATTAAGCTAATTTCTCTCCTTGTTTAAAATTAGGATGGGATCTAATTTTTATGGATTTGTGGTGCAGGCTTGTACCTCCAGGTGCTCGATTTGATTCAGACGGCCCACCTGGCATTCCAGCTTTTGAACCCAATTGATTTGGCAGGTATATGTCATTAAGACTCCTCTGGACTGATAACCTATTTGCTTAAAGAAAATAATGAAAGAGTTAATGTTTAAACATACTGGCATACAATTTTAAAGGCTCTTTAGAAACCTTAAAGCATTGACACGGTGCTTCAATTTGGGACTCATTGATTGTGTGGTCTAGGGCGATGATGGAGAGTTCAATCTAGTTTCCACCAGATATGGCAATGAGATCTGGCATTTAATCATTTATCTAAGGGTCCAATAGTCGCAGATTCTTTGAATAATTTATGCCAAAAGTGAATTTGAGGAAAATTTGAAGTTTCTGTCATGTTCCATTTTCTAGAATTTATGCCAGGTTTAAAAAATTGTGTATACGGGTCCCTTCTAGGGAATCAAATTGCATGGAAAAAGAATTTTCACAATTCTAGTTTATTACTTTGTTTTATTCTTATACATAGATCTTGAAATGGTTATTTCCAAATTATTGTTATTTTTGGTCGGTCTGTTACTTTTTAAGTATGTTCTAGGAGTGGAGGCAACCTCTGAATTCAATCTTTAGGAGATTATTTCCATGAGTTTTGTTCTACCCTTTGAACACAAACACTAACCCAAATTACCCGGTGTTGGAAATTTGACATTTCTGCCTTCCTTTTCGTTTCAGATGCCCCCGAAGGCCAGATGGGACTCACCCAGACTTGGAGCATCGTCCAGATATCTCGGATTTTATTTAGCTTCCGTTGAAATTAAGAAGTGGGTTGGCTGTTTTGTATAAATATTGGGTGTTTTTCTTTCCTTTCCTCTTCTTTCTTTTATTCCTTTTTGCTTTTTATTTTTTTTTTCGTCGTTTGCTCCCGTGTTTACTAAATCATATCTACCAATCCTCCGTGCAAAGTTACAAATTGTACTCAAGTCATAGCATTTTGTGTATGCTAATTACAATATATGCTTTAATTTGGCATTTTGCCATTTCGTATATTGTTTTAGTTTCTTGTTGTTTGTGAACGTTGGAATTTGGGCCTACCAAAGAACAATTTGTCAATTGCTTAAAGAAACTGTGTTTCACAGTGTGGCCTTATGGATTGTATATAGAATTTATTTTTAAACAAAAATGATTAATTGTGTAAATATTTATTTAACCAATGATTGAATTAAATGAGCTCAAATAAAAAGTATATGTATTGCAATACTGATTAAAATTTAAGTATTACATCTTATAAAAATTTATTATAATTTTAGTTTGTTAAATATATAATTGCAAGTTGTATAAAATAAATATACGAAAATTTTATGCATATATATAATTAAAAATTGATATTGTTAATCATTTGTATCAATACTAATGAAAAATAATTAAACGAATAAAATTATTTATAAATATTTTATTAATTAGTACTTTGTGACAATGGATCAGTTTTCTTGGAAGATAAAACATCATATACAAAAATAAATTTTAAAAATTCAAAAATTAAATATATATAAATAATTTAAAATATTTAACACAAAAATTGAACCATTTAACAAAATTTCAAAATAAAATTCGATGTAATAATGCATCTATTAAATTGTATTTAAAATTTTTGATTATTTATTAGTTACTCTTTTATAATTTATTAAGCAGTTATTACTACTTATAATTTATCCCAATTGAGGGGTAGGAGGTAAGAAATGTAAAGAATAAATTGAATTATATTTATATATATAAATATACACAAATATTTAGTACACATTTGGTGGGCGTGCCGGAGTGGTTAACGGGCATGACTAGAAATCATGTGGGCTCTGCCCGCGCAGGTTCGAGTCCTGCCGCCCACGATTCCATTTATTATATGTTTTATCATTTCATTTCCACCTTTCACCGATTTGCCTTCAAAATGAAGACCAACGATATCTGGAAGCCTGCCTTTCATTTTTATTTTTAATGTTATTATTAATTGAATTTTTGTTTTCTGTGAAAAGAAATTTAAAAATTAAAAGTCTAAAAGATATATCACTATAATTTTTTTAATTACTTATTATTTTGATTACATTTGACTGTTATTAATAGGATAAAGCTATTTTATTTTTAAAAAAAAAAATTCTTTTTATATCCATAAGTGTGATATAAATTGAAAATTTAAAATAATTAACATAAATGTAATTATGATAAAATAGAATGTGCAAATATGTTTAATAAAAATTATTTATTCCTTTTATCATTCTTATTTTTATTTAAACACGAAAATAAAGTAAAATTTTACATCTACGTGAACTTGCCGTTAATTTTTTTGGTTTTAATTAAAATCATAATCATTAAGAGATAATTATGACAATTGAATCACTTAATAAAAGGGTTTCAGTTAATAAAATCAAATTTAAAAGCCAAAAAAAACTAGTGAATGGTAATCTGTTGGTAAGATATTTACAATTAAATGTAGTATCTGTAATTGTATTTAATATAATAAAAGGAGTGGCTCTACTTTATTTAGAAGCATAATAATTATATAAATACAATGTAGTGGGTGTATTCATAGCTCTCAAATCCCCAATTATTGGCTTCATTTTAATCTCAGAAGGACTCGACCCACCTCAATTTCATTTACAAAAGTTTTCAATTTTTTTGTTTCGAGCAAACAAAATCTAGTGAAATTCTCCCTTTAATAATATTATAAGACGTCTAAAAATATAAATTGACTATTACGGAAGAAGACTTTTGGATAACGCCATAATTGTATATATCTAAACTTTTAAACAGATTAATGATTGTAGATATTAATATAAAAAATGAAGGAATTTAAGTGATAACTAAACCCAACTCCCTGCCTGAATATTGAAGTTTGGGGCTCAATTATTTTAATATATTCATAAAAATAATTCTTTTTATTTGTATTACCCTTCTCTTAGCATATGGTTTAGATACCTTGGACTTAGAGGCAGAGTCACTAAATAACCTACAGTGGCCTCAATCTTATGATATTATATAAATATTTAAAATTTTAATTTAATTTAATTTTCTAAAATTACAAATATATTACTTTAATTCCAATATATTTAAGATGTCTATGTCTATATATTATCTCTTTTATAGTATAAAAGATTTTGTTAACAAGTATGTTTATGTACCTGTTAAAATTTATAGTAATTTTTTATATTTAATTTAATAATTAATGATAAATTTTAATTAATTTATCAAATATATGAAATATTCTAAAAATACTTGTTACTAAAATTCGATTATAAAATCTAACTCCGTTTGTATATTGAACTTTTTTAATAAAAACAATAGATGTAATTTTGTTCTACACCCACAGAGAGAGAGAGAGAGAGAGAGACTGAAATTGAAAATGATACCATGTATCCATATATATATATATATATATGATACCATCCATTATTGTTTTCATGTGCCTCCCCTTTGTGATGTTGAAATGAGGTATTCAAGTCAATTTTATCTTCATTCATGCGTTTTTTGGGATATGCACCGCTTCATCCACTCTCAATGGAATGACATAATCGTATCCATTAACATAAAAGCTGTAGCTGGAACTTGAAACCACTCTTATTTTGTAGATTAAACAACGAAATTGAAATATGAATTAACAAAATAACATTCATGTGATAATATCATAATGTCAATTAAATAAAAGAAATAACAAAATGCAACACATGGTTCACATTATAATAATTTATAGAGGACAAATTAATTAATTATAGTATAAAAATTATATATGGATTACATTTTAATTTCATAGAAAATTATCCGTGTTTTTATTTTACTAAAATAATCCATTTTCGTAACCTATCATGGGAAATACCTTTTCTTCAACAGTGATGCTCCGAGAGCAACTCTGCGCCCACATGATAGATGATTCCGTCAGCAATCAGCATCGTCGAAGGAGAGCGTCGTTTTTATGTTTTGTTCTTATCCAGAGCCCATAAAAAGGACATGTCGTTTTGGGATAAGGAGTCCTCTCCTGCCTCCCACTTACAGTCAAAGCGCCAGGGACTTAAATTTATGGACCATCAGATCAGATTAGATTAGACTGGAGTGACTAGCAGCTTGGATCAATCAAAAAATGGAAAGGAAATTAAATGGAGTTAGCAAATTTAGAAAAATATTCAACCTACCAACAATACAATATGCAAATTTCCAGAAAGATCCGTCCCATATGCATTGATGATATATATATAAAATTTTAACCTTTCTTGTAATTTTAAATTTATTAAAATATTAGAAAAATTAAAAATCATAATAAAATAATTCAAAAAAAAATTAAACAACTATCTGCTACGTCCTTATGTTATGCCAATAAAAGAAAAATACACAAACTTAAGGCCTATTGATGCATATAAGAAAATACAATATGTCCGTTTTATTATCTTAATATTTTATTTTAATAATTGTTAATAAAATTTTACTATTGATAATATAAACAATTTTATTCACAATAAACGTTTGATTATTATATTTTTAAATTTTTATTTCAACTGACAAAGAAATTTAGCTTGTTAGGAATAAGTTTAAATAATAATGACGTAAAAGAATTCAATAAGAAAATAATTTAACACTCAAAATTCCTATTGACATTAAAAAATATATATATATACAACCTCCAAGTATCCTCCTATATATGCTAAAAGTTTTAAAGAAAATAAATAAATAAACAAAATATATCATGAAATTACTTCTTTCACTCGTTCCTTAATATGCTTCTTTTAAAAAAATTCCATGTGATATTGTGTTCATAAGGAGTGCTGTGGATGGGAGGTTTGTGGCTTTATTTTATAGATAATGTGATTAATGAAAATAATGAATTGGTTAAGTGAACATTGTAAAGCACGAATCATGTTTTAGGGTACAAAAGCAATGAAACCATAAACAATTATTAGAATTTTATGCTCAACCCCTCTTATAAAATTATGATAAATTTGAAGTGCGTGCCTGTAAGACTAATCTTCAAATTATTTATTGGTAAAAATAAGAACAGACCAAGACACAAAGACGAGAGGAAATTCAAGTCCTCAAGAAAAAAAAAAAAAAAAAAAAAAATTTACTTATAAAATTATTATTAAATTTTGATAAATTACTATATAATTTTTAATAAATTGTGATATAACCCTCCTTAATTTTATTGTAAATTAATAAGTTCCCTGAAAACATTTTTGGTTCAAACATAGAACTATATTTGATAAAATACTAGGAAGTTCTATGTTTGATAAGATACCAGGGTATTTTTGTTTGATTTTAAAAATATAACAACTAAAATATTTAAAAATCTAATTAATTTTACATCGGCTTTAGCAGTTAGCACAAAGAGACCCAAAAGCATGAGGCTTTCTCATTCCATTGACAACGAACACAAGTACAGAACCCAACGGAGAGCTAAACGGTACAAATGCTGGGACCTTCACCGCGTGCCCAAACGCGGCACAAACAGATGTCATGCGGCGACTCACCGTGGCTAACCAACGACTGCACCGTACGTCCACATGGACCAGTTCTGTCAATTGGCGACGTGTCGACATTCCAAATAAATGGACACGCTGCATTATCTGAATTGAATGATTCAATACAACTACTTTAATTATTTTAATTACACGATGAATGAATTAACACGCTTCGAATAAAATCTTTATTTAACCTAATCGTATCCTTCAACTTCCTTATCCTAAACAGTCCGTCAATCGAAAATATAATTTTTCTTCTCTCCATTGCTCATGCCCGTGGGTTCACATCATAAATTGGGACCCAACATTTTGGACAGAACAAACTGAAACAACAGATATTTAAAGCATCATTTCAGTGAAAATGTCTACATTAGTATTGTATTTATCCCATTTTCCAGTCCCTAATACAATAATTATTAAATTTAGGGTATTTATCACTTTTCATACCTAAAATTTCAAATATTATCATTTAAATAATATCTATTTAATAATTATCATTTATCTTTTCTTTACTTTTTAATTTCGTTGACTCCTTAATAAAATTATAATTAATTACATACACATCCTTAACAGTTTATCATTTATAATTTCTAAAAATTAAACTTTTATTATTTAAATAATAATTATTAATTATCCCCCTAAAGTTGACAATATTGAGTTTAATATACATAAATTTATTTATAGTGCAATTAACTATTTTAGTAATAATATTATATCAGTTAATTCATTTAATATTAATATGTTATTTGTTTAATAATTTTATTTAAAATTTTAATTTTAATTAAGTGTGAATTAAATATATTTATTCACCAAGTAGTTTTTTATTTTTTATGATGACATAATAAGTAAATAAAATTAAAATTTCATTATATTAATATCATAATAGGACTATATTTATATATTTTTTTTAAATTATATCCCCACCTCGCCTGCTCTTAAATTCAAACTTAGTTAAGAAGCCAAACACAAATAAGTAGGAGTAATTACATTTATATTATTATTTGTCATTAGAAAAAGTTAATTAGACTCTATTATTATTTAAAATAAATATTTTTAATTTGACTTAATCTTTTAAGTATATGTATATATGTGAACTGTAATCATTTATTTATTTGAACATAATTAAAAGTGTTAACCACTTATTTACTGCTTATCTTAATTATTAATAATATGCAATGAGATATAACCTAATGACATAATTATCATCCTTGCTATGTAATGTATAATTCAATTCAAGAGTAAATTCGTTTTATTTATTGTGCTGAACTTACAAATTAATTAACTTGATTTCATGAATTCTCTTACTTGCACATTTTATTTATAATGATGCATGAAATTAATAATATTGAAATATAATTTTTATATGTTACGTATAATTTTAAAATATAATTCTTTAAAACTAATATTGTTTAGTGCACACAATTTAATTTTAAAATATATTTGTTATCATATAGTCTAAGTAATTTTTTTGATAAGAATGATAATATAAACACAGTCATACTGGCAAGCCCTAACCCATAGGCCCCACTCATAACAATCACAATAATTACTCGATAAACATTTTTTATGTTCAAAATGCAAATTAAAAAGTTATAAGTTTAGATTAATACTTTTTTTCAAAAATATTTTAAACACTCGTAAAATAAATCATAAAAGACTCCTAAATTTCAATAATTTTCAAATTATTTGGAACACTTCAAATATTCAAAAATTATCTCAATCAAAACATACATCGTAATTAACAAAAAAATACATAAATAAAAAATCATTGCAAATGGTCTCTTTGAGAGTTCCAATCTCATAATAACTTTCGTATATTAAATATATTAATATTAAAAATATAAAATAATACAATCTCTTTACTATATTTTTTAAAAATAATTATAAATTATAATATACAAAATTCTCAAGTGGGCTCAATGAATTATAATGTGAGTCAAGTAAAAGGATGATATTTGAATATACTAAAATATGATGTAATCACCGTCATACAATTTCGAAGTATACTTACTTTCTCCGACTGAAAGATAAAGGATGCGAGTATACTAAAATATACTCCGTAAGGAGATAAAAATAAAAATATTTTTATATATATATATATATATATATATATATATAAACGATAACATTAAATAAATACAGTTAATAAATTTTTTTTAAATAATTAAAAATTTAACATGAACCCATAGAAAAGTAGTTATGAGTTATTTCAAAATCACTATCTATTTATTTTGAATTCATTGGCTAATCTTCCTTTTCTGATAATTACTTTGATCAAGATCAATTTTGAGATTGTTAGTGAATTTTTTATACAATTAAAATAATAAATTTTTATAAAAAATTTATTTTATATAATAAAAGTAAAAGAATGCTGAATTTAATTTAAAATCTGGCTCAATACTGACATTGAGCTTGAGTAATCACATGGTAATAATTATGATTGACCTCGATATATCCTATAGGTGGGCAGCTCCGTAATGTCATCCTTTTTTATACCTGTTTCAACTGTACCAAGGTAGCTTTTTCGTAGATCCATTCCTAGGCTATTATCTTATATAGTAAACAAATAACTTTGACCCTCATGGCCGTAATGATCACATATCTAAATCAATAACTAGCCTATCGACAGTGCATCATATCAAATAAAATCGAATCCAAATACATTTATATATTGTAACATTCGAATTATAGAATGCAAAAAGTGACACCAGGATAAGAGTGTTTAAGTAAGGAGTGACTTTTGTTAGGTTTTAGGATGACTGCAGAGGTAAAATTGAATTTTATATCAAAATAAAAAGAAAAATTTTTAGTTTATATAAATAAAATTAGAACCAATATTTTAACAAAAGTTTTTGAGATGGGTGATGGATTATTTCTAAAAATTCTGCAGTTAAGATGAGTGACATCTTGAGAAGTCATCGTATTAATTCATTACTAAGAATAAAATTGCGAGGTCTCAAAGATTGGGACAAAATAGACAATATCGTTGACAAGTGTTAGACTGAATCTCAAATATTGTATTAGAGCCAACTCTCCTTCAGTATGATCGTGGGGCCAAGGATGAGCCAGACAAAATTTGGTGAGTCTGTAATATTTTGGTCTTAAAGGACGAGAAATAACTCCTAAAAGAGAGTACCTGAGTAAGGAGCGGCTCTTGGTAGGCTTTAGGATGATTGTAAAAATAAGAGCAAGTTTTACATCAAAATAGGAGAGAAAGTTCCTGATTCATATAAGTAAAATTGAAATCAATATATCAACGATACCTTTTGGGATGGGTGATAGTTTATTTTCAAAAGCTCTGCAGTTAAGCGTTCTTGAACGCAAGCATTATCAAAATAGGTGACATTTTGAAAAGTCTTAAGGTTGATCCATTACCAAGAACAAAAACGTGAGATCTTAAGATTTGAGTTAAAGTAAATAATATCGTTGACAAATATTAGACCAGGTCTCACGTATATAATCATCATTGAGTATATATTTATATACCTTAATAATTAAAATTTCAAATGCAAATTAAAATCATAAAAGATTATCATATAAATCAAACTAATAGAAATTTTTAACAACTAATCCATATCAAAATACATAGCCTCCTCCTAACTTCGATCTCAAATAACTCATCAATACTTTTCAAATCAATATATATATATATGATTATCACGAAAATTCAAATTATAAAATTCATCTCACATCACAAAATCTCAAAGTCACCGTCATATAAATATATAAATCAATATACAAATTTAAAACCATATATATCCAAAACTATATTCAATATATTCATAAGACTATTTTATATTAACAAAGACCCAAAATGTATAATGATCTCAACATTACAAAACGTTCTTGGTCTCTTTACCTTAATTTTCATTGAATCACAAAACATGCCATTTTTTATTGTTTATAAAATAAAATAAAATAAAATAAAATATAAAACAAGTAATAATTTAAAATATATATTATGAAAGATTTATCTAACTTTTTAAAACAATTAAAATACATAAGTTTTATATATTTTTTAAATAAATAAAAATTAAATAAAAATGTCCTCTCATATTTAGGAAGGATATGCACTAATCTCTCACTCGGTTGGTGACTTACTCGATTTATTAATATTTAAATTACACGTAAACTCAATCACATCAGTTTCTCAATTCGTAAATGCCACGAATGCATTATATGCAAGATAGTTATGCTTATTCGAATTGGATTCACGAGTCAGCACCTAAATTTTGAGAACTAATATATTCATCTGTCATTTAACTAATTTCTATGAACAAAGCCCAATGACTATTCCTATACCTTCATAAAATTTATTTCTAATTCGAATTAACGATAAAACTTGACTTTCGGACTTGCACGATCTTAGGTAAAGAATACTTATAAATAGTAATTATTACTCGACTTCTTATTAAAATCTCAACTTAACCAATTCTATCCTCAAAATTATTATAATCTAGGTTAATTCTTTAAATTCATGCTCGATTAATCGAAATTAAGTTAAATTCATAAATTTAAATATACAGTATTAACTATTATTTATTTTTGTCTCAATTTTTTAAATTTCACAATTTTAATAAATTAACTATACATGACGTTACTGCACGTCTTAATTAATATAATTAAAATTAAATTTTGATAATTTGAATAAAATTAAAATTATAAACAATAAATCCTAAAAATTAAATTTGATAAATTCTCAAAACTAAAACGTTAATCCAATAAAAAAACCTTACCAATTGATGATTGAAAATCTTAGGAAGCCTTTAATGGTCCTTAATTTGAATAAACCCAAATTTTTACACAAATTCAAATTTTTTAACCCATTTAAAACGTTATTCAAAGTGAAATTTTTTTATAAAGGGTATAAATGTCATTTTAGCGAGGATGAGTTTACACATACTATAATATTAATCTAATAAAATTATATTTTAATTTTTATCTTGATATAAAAAAATTATACAAATAAATTATTTTTTTAAAATATATATTTAATTTACTCTCAATTAAAAATAAAATTATTAAATAAATAATATATTAATGTTCAATAAATAAATTAATAAGATATAATTACTCAAATAATTAATTATGTCATAAATAAATTTATGTGCTAAGAGAACTAACAGGATTTATGTGTCTTAAAATTGATGTTTTTAACTTTAAAGAAGATAAATTATAATTATTAAAGAGAAGTTATTTATGTTAAAAATTTATATTTTCAACGCTATGAATAATAAATTACTAAAAATTTATTCATAATTTACCATATCTTAGTTCGAAGGGAATAAAAATGTTGGTTCCGACAAGATAAAAAGATAAGGTTCCTTAGCCTTCACGTGCCTCTGCGTTTCTTTGTATCGAAACGGTGTATAATAACATTCGTGTCTGTAATATTTTATAATTTTCAAAATAATGACATATTATTTTAATTTATTTATATTAAATAGTTTCATAGTTGAATCGAAAATAATAATATTAAATTTTGACTACGGAAACTACAAAATAAATAAGGCATTTAATTCATTTTAATAGAAATCATCAAAATCTATTTAATGAAATTAAATAAATATTATCTATTTATTTATTTTATTTTGCCTTCTTTGAAAATGTTGTCTCTTCATTGTTTTTCTCTGTAGATTATGTTTTGGAATGTAAGGAACATTAATAACCTCAATTATAGGACGAATTCTTTAATTCATGGAAAATTCTACTCGTTATGCTTTTCGGCCTGTTGCCAACGACTATTATTTGAACAAAGATTTGAGTTTTCTTTTATAGAATACATTAATTTGACTTTCGTTTTTTATGGGATAAGGTTTCAATGTCTTTTCATTCCTTTTGTTTTCTTTTATGGGGTTTATTTTAAAAACAGAAAAAAAAAAAAGAAAAGAAGAAGATAAATAATGTCCTTATTTGCTAAGTAATAAACCATGATGGATCCAAATGTTATTATGCCATTTAAGAAAAGGCCAAAAGAAGGAGGATGAAAAGTCAAAAATGGGTTCAACTTCTTCAAACGAACTCGAAGGCAAAGGCTAGAGGTTGTTATTATCCACTAGGCACTCGTGGCAGTAAAATATTGGGGATTCAGATTGGGGCCCACTTAAAGTCCTGATTGTTCCACGTGTCAACATCTGTCAAATAGGCGACAGGGAGAAGGACGAGAAACAGACGCCAGGGTCACAGAGAAGTGAAAAAGATTCAAAGACAGAAAGAAGAAAGAGAGAACGTTCGTTGGCAAAGTTAAAAAAAAAAAAAATAAATAAAATTAAAATCCCATTTATCTAATTTTATTTATTTATCCATTAAGTTACATTTTTGGTAATTTCCAAAGTGAAAAAGAGTTTCCTTCTCCTTTTGAGGCCTATAAATTGGTGTGCGACGGTTTCATTCTCTCTACGCTAGCCGCGATATTCACGTGGCCTTTTAGGTTGTATAGCGTTGTTCTCTTACGCTTTTCTTGTTTTTATTCAATTTTTTTTTTGCTTCTTTGACGGTGGTTATTTGAATATATATATTTATGTAATTATACGTATCTCTCTTTCTTGGCGGCTGAGATTTATTAAATACAAGAGAGAAAATCGTATCAGTCTTTGACAGTCTATCAGAGCGAGAGGGAGAAATGGAAGGAAGAAAGCACACGGGTTCTTCTTCTTCATTAACGAATGAATTGTTTGGTTCCAAAGATTCTTCTTCTTCTTCTGGGATTTTCGGCTCTATCTTCTCGCCTCCGTCGAAGGTAATTGTGAACTTGTTTGTTTTAAATATGTCATTTACTTATTATTTATATCGAATTTTATTTAATGGGATTTTATTGTTTTACGGTGTTAAACATGGGACATGTTTTGCTGCACTGGGAGGATTAGAAATATTTTGTACGTTTTGTCTTGATTTTCAATGCGTCTGTTCTCTATTCATGCTCTTTTGATTCAAAAGTTTGTGATGTTTTCTGTTGCTTTTGTTACGGTTGATTCGAGTAAGTATTGAGATTTATTTTGGCGTTGAATCAGGTGTTGGGGAGAGAATCTTTGCGTTCTGAATCAATGGAGAAAAAGCATGATTATTCAAAGGAGGCCTGGAACAACAAGCCTGGTGCTCCTGGTACGTATATCAGTTCTTATTTATATACTAAATCATAATTGCGTTTGAGTTTCTTATATTCAAGATACATTTTTTGAGGTTATGCTGTATATAACGTGGTAAATCCTGTCCAGGCAAACACTAAGTTATGAAAATGGTCAAGGGTATGCTTTTGTAATAATTTGTTTGGCATTTTTCGATTGTTTGAAATTTGTATTATCTGTAATTCTGAATTGAAAATTTCTTCATGATTATTTCAATTCAAGAGTTCTTGTGACTGAAATTCATCCTTTTATTCAGGTGATAATACCTCTAGACGTTGTGAAACCGAGAGTCAGGGAACAGAAAATGAGGATATGGGTTCCATGTATCAGGAACAGAGAGTGCAACCGTGTCATCTGAGTTCATCAATCTATTATGGTGGCCAAGATGTCTATTCTCAATCCCCAAATTCCCAGGGATCTGGAATTAGCTCTGTGGTGAGGAATATTATCGTAACATAATTGACTATTATGTCATCCACACAATAACAAAATAAGAATGGATAGACGTAGCAAAATTGTACGTCACAATCAACCCAGTCAAAGGAGCTTTATCTTGAGGCACGTAATTATTTACTTTAAATCAACCCCAGTCAAAGGAACTTTATCTTAATGCACGCAATTATTTACGTTAAGTAATTTTATTCTTAGGAAATTCAATAAAATACGGAATCCGGACACAGAAGCTTACACGCAAGTACATGAGAGTGGGATTAGATATTGGGTGGTCATCGGAATTCTTTGCTTGATTGAGTGGATAGACTAAACCTTTACCGAGAATCTAATGTAGAAAGAAAATAAAAATTGCCAATCAACTTTATAACACAATTGCTTTTGTGGTGATTTAAGGACCGTTGAATTGTTTCTTGTTTTGGAATATGCTAACGTGGCTGTTCATTTCAGTTCAAAAAGGATGGAGAAGATGAATCGGGGAGTGCTTCGAGAGGAAATTGGTGGCAAGGTATTGTCCTATAGTGGTCAAATCCATGTTTGAATAGATATCCCAAAATTTACTCGCGCTGTCCTAATACCTTTCTTATAAATTTTCTTTCCACAGGATCTCTCTATTACTAAGTGTTAATTTGCCAAGGCTTATATACCTACCAAGGTATCATTCATCTGATAATACCACTCAGAATGCTAAATGGATTTTTCTGACTGTGTTTGTGTGTTCCAGAAGTGCAATTCTGTTCCTAACCTTGTACAATTTGAAATAATTTTTTACTACTTTCTTTGTCTCCATCTCTTTATTTTCTATATATTTAGAAAATCCTGATGATTTAACTCCAACAACGATATGATCGGGTTATTGCTAGTTGCTAGTATATACTGTGCAGTGTCCTGTCTCTCTGTGGTTTCGTTAATTTTAGCCAATTAATTAAGTTCCAAAAGTGGGTCAATATTCATTCCAAGAGATTTAATTTGAGGTCAGAAATCTCTGTTTTTTATAATTCAATTATTGTTACAGTACATATTAAATTTTAAAAATTTGCTGCCCCGTCTGTATTGATTTAGTTGATTTATTTGCTTTCAACTTCGTACTTTGCAGGTACATAGGAAGATAGTAGGAGTTTTATCTACTTCCTTTATAATTAATATATGGGATATAAGTTATAGTTGCTGAATCGTTGCAGAGCTGGTCGTTATTGCTTCCTCCGGCTGAACGGCAACATCTTTATAAGAACAGATAGTAATTTGCATTTTACCTACCCTTTCCTTTTTCACAGTGAAGAATATGAACTTGGTGTTTTTTACTGTAAAGTATGTATGCTGTAGAGACTCCATTTACCAATAACTAAGATATATGGGATGATATGAAGTATCATTGTGGATGACTGAATTCTCCCAGTTAGTTCGGATCTCCATTTTCATTTAAGCTTTTGGTTGAGACCATCTAATAACTGTGAGTTAGTAAAACTATGAGAATGGTTTTTAATGGCTATTCTGGATAATTGCGACATTGCTAATTGTAAATAAATATTTTCTCTAGCTGTTTTGAAAAGTGATTGATGTATGAAAATTTGGAATGTATTTTCATTCGTGCATGATGCACTTTCGTGATATCCCCACATCCAGAAGCTCTTACGAGCAAACTGACATGAGGTTTTCTCTATTTTCCCGTTCACTTTTCCCTTTCATTCAATATTATCAGCCATTGAAAGATGTTTGTTAGAAAAATTAATGGAGTATATAATAGACTTATTATCTTGTAATGGGAAACTTATGCTTCTGCAAAACAACAGGAACCATAAAATAGATCAAAACTCTCGTCTGTAAAATAACTGCAAAATTTTTGATTTTCCTTGTGTTGCCACGCACTCTGAGAAATGAAACAATCCATGAACCGAGCGTGGCCCAGGAAGCAGAATTATTTAGCAGTCTATCCAACGTTACTCTCCAGGCAGTCTTGTCTCTGAATTCAAGAACTCCAGTCGAGGTTATCTTTGTACTAAATGTGCCCCACCATTTCAAGCAGTCTCTATTGATTAATTGATTGAACAATGGTTTTCAGTGGTGGTCAAGTCCTGACCGTTACGGAAGATAATATAGTTTGAGGACAAAGATTCTGCAACCACATTTTATCAAAAGTTGATTCTATTTTTTGATGTTACTTTGATAAATGTTGTCTCCAAGGACCCATACCATTCTGCCACATCTACTACAACTAGGCTGAAGACTATCTTACTCATTTTGCGACTTTTGTGGCGGGTTAGCTGTGGTTACGAGAGTTTACAATCAGAGGAGACATCATTCCAAGCCGTCAGTATTTAGAACAAGAAGAGTTCTCAAAGCGTATATAATCAAATGGATAACGTTCATTATTCTTATAATAGATACATACAAGATGGTAGCTTTTATTGATAGGAATACAAGTTAAAACAGTACACCAGTGACTTCAAATCCTTCAACCTTCGTTTTGTCGTTGCATTATCCGTTCAAGGAAGAGTGTAAGCTGCAAAACCAATAGTTATGATCTCAGGAAAAACATACGAAGGAAAAATAGTTAATGCCCAAAAACATTATAATCAACTCAAGCACATAGACTTACGTCCACACTTATATCCAACTGGACGGTTTGCAAAGTTGCAGCGTTTGGGGATGGTTATGGCGACTTCAGGCTTAATCCCAGATGCTTTAGCGGTGTTAGAAAGCAGAACAGCGCAGAGACAGCTTGGGTTCTGGCCTATTTTCTTCACCTGAGCGCAGCAACTGTTAGAAACAGCAGCTTTCTCATCTTGTGCTGCTGTTGCACAAGGAGCAAGCTTTATTGCCTCATCATCTGGACTTGATTTTCCGCATCCTCCTGCACCATAGACTCCAGCAATGTTGACAACTAGAAGTAAACCAAAAAGGCAGATGAATTTGAGCGAAGCCGCCATTTCTTTCTCTATTTGACAAAGCACAAATCGTAAACTATCCCAGAATGCAAAAACACAATCCAAATCATAAGCTTTTATACTGCAAACTGAGCTCTAAAAGCGGTGCTACTCATCGCCCACTAATCATAATGGAGCTACCACTAAAACACCACTAAAACATTGCAGTTGCAGCACTTTGCTCTAGAAAAATTCGTGGGTGGCATTATTTTGTTCTTTATTGTCGAATCAAAAGTTGGTAATTGCATATTAAAACAAATCCCTTTAATATTATTTTCCAGATGTTGATATTCAATGAACAATGGATAACCTCCAAAACTCGGTTAATAGCCAACTCAGCTTCACTCTCTAGAACACCATTACCAATGACAGAAAAGAACTACTCACACTCTTCCAATAAAGCTAGCATTTTGTGGAGGCGTCAATTACCAACTTGGAACCAAATCAACGTGGTATCACAGACTTCATTGCACGTGGCATGCAACCCTCAACTTTCAAATGGAGAAACTCGAAAAGGAATCTACTGTAACATAGTTGTTGTAATAGCAAAAGGAGAGCAGGCCAACTATATTGGTAGTTTCTATTCAACATAAATTAGAGACCCAACTTACGAGTACAATTTTTGACAGGATCGGTGTAATCCACACCAACCTGACACAGAAATGTAAAGGGCTTGTTGAAGTTGATACTTAATACTCCGTGTCAAATTTATATCACTCCTCTTTTAAACGGATTTTATTTGAATTTAATTTCTTGAATCAGTCATCTTATTTATAATACGATTGAATCGTATCAATTTGTCAACTCATTTATGATTTATGTAATAAATAATAATATTTTTTTTATATAAATAGATTTGTAGAGTATGTTTAAATTTTAATATAAATTTTAAATATTTTAAACTTTGTTAATTAGTTATACTTAAATATAGTAATATCAATTATTTTAAATTTTAATGAGTGATTTGTATTTAATTAAGTAATTGAGCAAACTAATAGTATTTATGTTAATCAGTTAAACGGATAAATTGATTAAACAAGTCAATGTCTGAAGTGATTATTATAATATAAATATTTAAAATGTCATGCTAAGTTAGTGTAAACTCATATAAATAATTTTACTAAAAAATATCTAGTTAATAAGTTGTAATTTTTAATACATAAAAGACACTAATTAATTAAGTATTTCCGCTCGTCCCGCGGACGATTCTAGTTCGATCCCCGGCAACGATGTTTATTTTGCATTTTTGAAAATACATTTGAATTTTCAACGACGGCATTTTGGATTTTTAATAGCATTGGCATTGGGCATTTCCACAACGGCATGTGTTTTGTATTTTTAAAAATATATTTTGAATATAATTGATATTTTGGATTTTTACTAGAACTGGCATTCGGCATTTCAACAATGGCATGGTTCTAAGGTCGAAGAGATCAAAAGTTCCATTCTTAAACTGCTAATATTCACGAATTGAATAAACAGAACTTTCGTTTGCCTTTTTGTTGTGATAGTTATATTGTTCCTTGAAGTTTAATTTGCCTTCTTGTAAACTACAGCAACATAATGTCGTATCCTGTTAAACGTGTTCTGCCCACTATCCGATTCATGTGAAATTGTGAAAATGGTTTTAACATAAACATTCAACTACTTTATCAACTTCTTTCTGCGGTCATCCAAATATCGCAGTCAGGTATATTTTCAATACAAAACATGCGGAACTTCCCCTTCAAAGCTTTTATCTTTTTCTATGAAAAGTTTACATGAAATACTAAGTACAGAGAATAGATCTCACAGCACTGGCTCACAAGGCCATTCTGAGGAGTCTTTCCTCCATAAAAAAGTCCTTCATTGGTGATCATTTGCCTTTTTGGCACAATCCAACGATTCTATTCCAGCTCAAGATGAGGATGCTTCTCTAATTGTGCTCAACATAGAATCGATTGTATCACTTGAATTGCCACAATCCTTCCCTTTGTTGTCAATGTTAAGATAATCAGTCAAGACCTTTTTCACTCCCAAACCACGCTGAGGAATCTCGTTGCTAGTGCGGAATGGAGATAGTTCTCCATTTCCAGGGCTAATAACGAGTGAAGGGGAAAAGGTTGGCGTGGAGAAAGCTGATTTATATGGAGTGCTTGAGACCGGCGCTGAGTATGGAATTGAAACGCTCTTATGAGCAATCACGCCAACTTTAGACATAGGTGATAATAGATCTGAATGTTTGGTCAGGTCATCCACGTAGAGCAGATCATCAATACGTGCCACTATATTAAATGCCAAGCTCTCCAAAACTCGTGAGTAGCTCTCCAAAATGGACTTTCCAACATCCTAAATGGCACAGTAGAGTTTAGATTAATCTAGTTGATCATCAAATTAATAGGCATTATCATTAATGTTGCGTTGTACGGGGACAAGAAATCTGTACCCTGTTGTACTGAATTTTGCTCATATCTAAGGTTGTCTGGGGGAGACCAGGGAACCACTGCTTCAAGCAAAGTAGGAGACTTTCTGCTCGATCTGCAAGCAATTCTCTCTTCTCTGTATCAGCAACCAACTCCTTGACTAAATCCCATGATGACTTTGAATTGGACCGGCTTGTACTATTGACAACCTTGGAGTTGGTTCTTTTGCGCCAAACATAGATTGCAGCCTCCACCCGGTTGGCAATCTCTATCGCTTGATGTTCAGAAGACAAATCTAGGCATTCCAGTAGGCAATCAGGAGAAAACTGATCTGATGAAATGTATCGGTGAATTAGGTCTCCTAAGCTGGCTCTTCCATTCTGAAACCAAATTAAGATAGGTCTATATGAATCTCACAACACTAAATATATTATATGCAGATGTAGATGTAGATGTTTTATACCTTTGGAAGAGACTCCATGTACGATTCAGGAATTTCCATGTCAGCTAAAGTAATACTGTTTATCGCCATGGCAGCTTTTAGTATTTGGTTTGTACAATCACGCTTGTGCTGCAACTGCTTTCTTGCATTTTCAGGGAGACCACCAGTAGGGACCTGAGGCACAGGCAGCCACCACTTTTCCTCTTGACGCTGTAGAGCTCTTCGGAAAGTCGACCAATCAGCCTCTGGGGCCAGAATCCCTTGGTCGACATACCAGAACTGTGAATTGTTAAAACTGTCCAATATTTCCTGTCAAACAAGATTGTAATCAGAACGAGCATCTTCAACTTGGAGTAATTTACAAAGAGCAAAGTATAGGTGATTCATACAAGAACCATGTTATCTAATTTGCGCAGAGCTGGAAGATTAACGTAAAGATCTGATCTAGGTCTGCAAGTCATCACCTGCATCACAAGGGGAAAAAGAAAACGAGAAGAAGTTTGGCGAATCATTTTCCGACCTCCTACAGGTAATGCTTTTCTCCAAGCAATCCATCATCATTGATAAAGTTAACTGTAGTGTCATGAGCAGCAGTAATGGTACGAAGAAGCTTTGAAAATCCATGTCAACTGAATGACTCTTGAGTTTTATATAGCATTCAAAGTTACAAATGCCCCATATATGATATGGCCATTTGGATGAAAAAGGAAAGAACTTTTAACATGGTTAGTGGTATATAAAATTAATCTGCACAATTCAATGTAAAACCTCAATTTCAATTTTCAACTTTTATTGAGATGCTTGGTGCCATTTGATTTCATTTGTTCAACAAATAAAGACAAAATATACATGTTAGAATATAGAGAAACCTAATTTTCTACATTGGTCACTCAAATTTGAAAGAATTCTAGCATTAAATTAAAAAAAATTTACAATTTCAAGCGAGGAGAAGACATTTAGGGAGTCGGGATATTTCACATATCAACAACTTTATTAGATAATAAGAACTAACTTTTAATTAAGTATTTGAAATTAAAAAAAAAAGGCTTATAGCTTTACCTCAAGCTTGCTACCATCGGGAAATGTCTGCCAGGAGGGTATCAATTCAACAATGTGATCACTGACACAAAGAAGCCACTCCATCTCCCTCCGCCACATAGCTTTCTTCTCAAGGGGCAGAGGTTCCAACCTCCACAGTTGCCCAAACAAGGTAGCTGCAAAATTGGTCAGAGAAAGAACACTAACCATCAAAGAAAAACCACTACAAGAATTACAGAGACAATAACTAGAAAAACTAGAAAAAATTCATCAATTAATATCTTTAAAAGGAAAAACTTGTAAGTTAATGTACATACCGCAGAGATTAGTAATAGCGTTTGAAATAGCTAATGCAGTGGAAACCCCATTTCCACAACCTGACATATCTTCTCCAAGCAGCAATTTTGCAAATCTCTCCTTCATCATCTCAACCTCTATAATCCAAAAATCACCAACTTCAAATTGTCAAACACACATTATCACAAAATTCACGACAAGAGAATGACTAAAGAGAGAGAAAAAGAAAATACCTGAATGCGTTGAGCCTTGTCTCTCCAATTGCCTATCACAATGTGGTTTCTCATCATGTTCATTACCGTCGACTCTACTACAATCTGGTGCGTCAGCTTTTTGTAAGGGCCAACCTAATGAAGGCGGAGAAGATGATTCCTCAGAGCTACTGTGACTCTGCTCCTCCTGTCCCGTCGTCTCAGAAGTTAAAAAATCAGAACTTGAACTGCTCGCACGACCCCTTTCCTCAATCAGCTCCCCAAATGTCTCTATTTTCTTCACCTTTTCACTAAACACCTCATGTTTAATCTCTTCGTTGCCTACCTCTTTATCTACATTCAAACCCTCCATAGTACCTTTTCCTTCTTCAATCAAGTCAGGTGTAGAACAAAAAACAGAGTTGTTTATCACCATAACATTGCATTCAAGCCTTTTCAAGCAAAACCCACTTGAAAATTTAATTCTGCAGTGTAACTTTTTCAAAGATTTTGACGCCAAGAAACCAAAAAGTGAAAATGGGCTGGAGTTAACAGAGCTCCTAAGCTTCAGTACTGGTGCACAAAGCTTAAGGTAATAGCATTGCTGTTGTTGTTGTTGAGTGTATTCTCTTTCTTCTTGGTGAGTGAAAGGGCTATCCATAAGGTTTCAAGAACCATGTCTGCTTCTGTTGGGGGGGGGTAAAATAGAATATACAGAGAAATTGTTGGGTGTTACTTGTTGACGGAGCCTCGTAATTTATGCTTAAATCATGTGTAGAGACTGAATCTAGTTATGATTACTGAATCTTGACAGAACACATGACTATACGAAGAGTTGGAGCCTGTTTTTGTTCTTGAATATTTATTAACGGGAGCTCTCGTTTAGATTTTCGGCAACCCGTTTAAACAGACACGATAAAAGTGCCAACAAATCTCAGCGGTTCCTTCTCTCTCTCTGGCTTTGCTTAAACGAGGCTCCTAATTAAATGATAATTTTGTTTTAATCAATAATTCTTAGTAATTTATTTTCAAAATCAACAATAAAGTAAGGTAATGGGAATCGTGTAAACGACGGATCCCTCAAATCTGAACAATGGCTGCCAATTTATCCTTCGTAATGTTTGTAACTTCCCTAGACAAACCAAGCTAACTAGGTTTAACCTTTAATGACGAAATTAACCTTCGCAAACTATTTAATTCTCTTCCGTAGCAACTTGTTGCATGGTGGTTACACATACTTTTTCAAAATAGAAATAGAAATAACAATAGTGTATTAAATTAAAAATTATTAATAATTGCATAATTTTTTTTTATAATAGTATTAAAAATACAAATTAAAATGATTCAAGTTCCTAAGATCATTTTGAAATAATCCATTAATCTGTGTTACTCCATTTGTTAAAAAAATATATATACATAATATTAATTAAATAAAAATATAAAATTAATAAATAATATAAATTATTTGATAATTTTATAATAGTATTGTATTATTATTTTTTTAAATTGATTAAAAATTTTCTATTATCATTATTTTTAGATTAAATTAGAAATTATTTTACTTTCTAGCATACTTAAATTTAAGAGAAAAGAAAAGAATGAGTTATAAATCTCTTAGAGAGATTTCATGGACTAATTTTTTGTGGGAAAATACCCAAGAAAATGGTCGGTTATTATTAGCGACGACAGTTTGAAGAATACTAGACAACCGAAAGAAAAAGAATGTTTTGGGGTGCTTAGTTTTTTCTTTATGTGTAACGAACGAAAACCAGAAGATGAAGATGATATTTTGGTAATTTAATAGATGAACCGGAGTTTCTTTTGGATGTAGTGGTCTGGGAGATAACCAACCATATATATTCACTTAATTCCGCCAGAGTGGGGATTTTAAGGACAGGAAGTGTTCCAATTTTCATCTTCCAATAAACATCCATATTACTACATTACCCCCTGATTTCGTTCCACCTAGAGTGCTTAATAGACAATTGAATTGTTGTAATTTGAAAGTAGGGTATAGAATTATCAAATTTTAGTCATTATATTGCGTCTAACAAATGTAGGATACAATTATTTTATTGTAGTATAATTTGTATTAATAATGCATATTTTTTAAGGATCAAGTGATTTTTTTAATTAAATCACATTCATAATAATTAAATTTAGGCTAATAAAATTATTTAATAAACTATACATTTTCAATTTCACATGTTGCTTATGTAAATTACTCACTTACTTTTATATTTAAATAATTATTAATTGTATTTTACGATAGTTATAAATTAAATATTTGAGTTCATCCATTTTAAAAATAGCTTGAAAGTATAAATTACCAATCTTTTTCTTTTCTTTTAATTCCATATATTTATCATAAAATCTTCGGTTATAATAAAGCCAATAATGGAACCAACAAACTTGATCCTATCTTATAACTAATACCATAAATAATAACGAAAGTGACATTTCAATTGATAATTGATATATCATGATCAATGGTTTCCCATTTTTTGTAACTTTCCTTCCAAGATTTGATGGTTTTCCAAGCTCCCTTGTCATCATTTTGCCGGTTGTTCAAAACTTAGCCCATAGAAAAGGAAAAAGAAAGGCTCCTTCCCAACCTCCACCATTACCAAGTTGTTAAGCCTAGATGATGTTGATGTGGACATTTAATTTCAAATAATCTTAACAGGGAATTTTCCACATACTTCATTTTATTTGTAACAAGCTCTTCTGTTTGGTTTGGTAAGGTAAAGAAAGTTTTAACTTTGTTTTAAAGATTTGTTCTATTTCTTTCTGTAAAAGATACTGTGTGGTTCCATTTCAAATTTTGAATGCAAAAGATTCAAATAGTTTAGGCCTTTTAGCAGGAATTTTAATGTTGTTTTCAATTGTTTGGTGTTAAAACATATATCTGGATCTGGGTATGAAAGTTCAACTAATGGCTGTGTGCGTGAAACAGGTGAATGAATTTTGAATTTTGAATAACAGAAAGCAGATGCTGAGGGGAATATTGTGAAAATAGAAAGAGACCGGGAAAATGAAATTGGAAAGTGGAATTTTTCATAAATTACTTTGAACTTGAAATAATTTTCTTTTTCCAATTCACCGGTTAAGTTGAAAAAATTTAGTGAAAATGCGGTTTAATAAAGTTGAAAATAATCTTTTTCATGAATAAAAAAGTGCAAAAAATTGTTCGACATTCAACAATGACAATCCCTTGTTTTTAGTTTCCATTCCCATTTTGCTCTCATTTGGAAGGGATAGATGGGGCTGTTAAGAGAGTCAATGGTGGATAAGCACACTTTGAGCCCAAAGTCATTAAAAAAAAACGGCCTTCGAATTCATCTTTATACGTTTCTTTTCTTTATGGACTCTTGTTTTCAGCCCGTGAAGTAGTGATGTATTTTCAGATCCAGTGAAGTCTTGAAGAAGTTTCGTCCAAATTTAATATATAAAATTCAGATTGCAATGGTCTGTCTCTCGATTGCTTAGGGATAGCAATGGGGCCACCCGAGCCTCGACTTTATTTAATTTAAGTCCCTGTTTATTTTTTAATAAATTTAATGGAGTGAAAATGGAGAATTTTTATACTAAAAATAAATTTTTTGTATTCATTTTATTAATATTTTTTTAAATATAAAAGTTAATATTTAATTAACTTAAATAAATATATTATTTAAATAATAATAAATAAAATATTATTAAAATATTATCTTTAAATAATTAATGTTATATGTCAATCATATTACGGCGATGCTATTATTTTCATTATTCTTTGTTGGTTCTCTTTCTTAAAATCCATGATATTTAAAACATTTGTTGATATCTAAAATTCTCAATTACGGAAGATTTAACACATTACACACAGATTTATTATTGTGGTCGACGTAAAAACTTCTCGAAATATTGATGTCCAAATTTTTTAGTTATAAAAAATTTAATACACTACACAGATTTATTACTACGGTCGACATAAAAACTTCTTGAGAATTACTTAAAATCACAGAAAAACGAGCTAAGAGTGAAGTCGATATTTTGACAAATAAACTCCGACACTTAAGTCAGTGAAATAGTGCAGGGCCAAATAAAAAGGGAAGAATTATAAGTGTTTGAGTGTTTTACCGACCTGAGAGATTAAGTTCGAAAAAAGTTCGTGAAGGCAGTAGTTCTCTTGACTGCTCAGAGAAAGTCCTCTCTAAAAGCTCCAAAGTTAGGAGAGGAATAATGTCCGTTCGAAGAAGAAAAATTCAGAATCCTGCATAGCCTTCACCTTTTATAAAGCTCCTACACATGTAAGTATCGGAGAACGGGAGTTTGATTAGACAGGAGTAGGTATGGTGGTTGGATTAATCGTTTCACCACTCCTTTACATTAGGTCTGGCCTAGCAATGAGTACCTATAACTCATTGTGCACGGCGTTACCTAACATGACGGGACGCCTGAACAGTTACTTGAATAGCGTAGTAGTTGGTCCCATTCTCAACTCCCGTTTTTAGAAGAGGTGCAAGGATCGCCTCGGTAATCGAGAAAGGATCGCCTCGAAAATCAAGGTGGGTGCCGAGAAATCGAGGCGATCATGCCGGTTTACAGTTTTTGACTAGTTGAATCTAGAATTAGGAAGCTTTAGACAGGAATCAGTCTCGGATCGGCAAATATCATCATATAAGTCCCTCAAGTTTTTACTGTCGCGAGATGAGAGTGGAAACTTAAAGTGAATGTTTAGGTCGAGGTGATCTAAAATTTCGATTCGAGAATTATGACAGTACTGGTCACCAACGATCTATATTAAATGCAGTTGTTTTGATTTCGACTAGCTGTATCTCAAAAAGACTGGACTTAAATGAGTCGTTTCAATACAGAGAGCTACGTGGTCACGTGTAGTCGTCCTGTTGTTACCACTAAGAGGGCGGGCCGTTTGAAGGTGCCTTCTCGATGTTATGAGACATGGCACTTTCCTGACCATTCATTCTGTGACTTTCCAGAAGTTTCATAACGCTTGAGTACTGGACAAGTGCCTATAAATACCCGTCATTTGCCTGATCTTTTCTCTTTCTATTTTGCACTTTGGACATTCATTCTTAGTTCATCAACCGTTTGGGCTTCGGTTCTTAGCACTCCTTGCTTTCTTATCCTCAACAACTCATCGTCTTCAGCCTGTCTTTGATTCATTCGGTGAGATGCCTTCTTTATTCACTTTATTATTGTTCTTGCAATGATTTTTTTTGCAAGTTTGTAGATTCGTGGGAGGGGATTAGGATTCGGTCGTTAAAAGTTGGTGTAGTGATCAAAAGGTTTGACAATCAATGTGTATTCTGGGCGGCCAAGGTGGGCAAGGCGAGAAAAGTGCTCGTAAGTCCCTTTTTACAGCTCCCAGAGACGGCAATTCCACTCAAAATTTTCGACCTGATGTCCCGTTTTCTGTGTGTAAGAGATGAGCAGCAGCAAACAGTGAGAGCCACCACACCGAGGCAATAAACAAGTCGGCTCGAGAAATTACTGAGGGAGAACCACATCGGAATCTGTACTCAATACAAGTGATGAAGGATCAATAATAGACTCGATCTTGATACTCACGTCAGGGATCGAGTTCGAGGTCGATCGATTCTCCTGCATAGTCATCGTTAGCGACCTCGACGTGTACCGAGAGGCATTCTAAGTGGATAGCCTGGTGATTCACATATTAATTGTTATACCCAAGTATAGGTAGTCTTGTTATAGTATAGTCCAGTGAGTCCAAGTGTCG